>VDFB02373365.1:70769837-70908656 GCA_007258455.2 Sequoia sempervirens
ATAATGAAAGAAAAACTACAATACCACAAGTCATCAAACACAAGTGACACAAGATATATGTGGAGAAACCCTTATAGGAAAAAACTCCACACCTAAAGAGATCCAATGTTTGTATTAATATGCAAGGAAGTACATCAATACAACAATTCTCTCTATAATGTAGCAATGCTTCATCGCTCTGACAACAAGTGCAAAAAAATCTTACAAACCACCATCTCAAGACTCCCATATAGAAGTTTGCGGGAGAGAATACCATAAATGGTATCTTGAAACAATAAGAAAAACCACCTGGAAAAACCCACACCCCCTATGGACAACTCATAAACATGGCATAAAATATTAAATAATTACATGGCCTTCACATTGGCACCTAACCCACAACCAATTAGAATTGGTCAAACCCAAGTCTTCCATAACTCACCAACAACTTTGATGGTTGCATGCAAGAGCATGCAACAACATGCAAACCCAGGAACCTAACCATGCAAGAGCATACAAAACATACAAATAACATGCAAGGACATAAACACCAAAGTGGTCCCCACTCACAAAGTTGGACACCCAAGAAGAATATCCTCCCAAAATGCTTTGTAACCGCCACCAAAAATGGTCCACCTCTTTGAATGCAATTACAATTTGTCATAGGAAAATAAATAATAAATATTTTGTCCCTCATGTCCCCTAGAACACTCTCCATAGAATGTGAAGACACATAAATCAACTTAGGATAGCAATTATAATGTCACCTATCCTAAGAATTTGATGCTCTTTCTAGAAAATTCCTATGGTTAGGAACTTTAGAAAATAAAAAATGGAGCCTTGTGATTTGAGACTATTTGTAAGCCTAAATATGTAGGGTGACTTAGGCTAAGCCAATAAGAACTTAATAGATAGGCTATAGTAGCTAAAATATATTGGTGATGGTATAAAAATTAAAAGCAACCTTGGGAAGTAGGCAGTTGGGTGGGTGCCACTCTACAATTACATGTGTGGAGTGGCTAACATGGTGTTGGGTGACGTGGATTATTGAGTGGGAGAGGTGGCTTCAACGTGGTTTGATTGTCGACGTTTGTAATCATGATTTAATGTAATGGAACCTGATGGGTCTTTTCAAGGTGATAAATGCATGCTTCATGCCTTGTGGCATACGGTGCAAGCTAGCATGTTCCTCATAGTACTTATAATCGAGTGGGGAGGATGGTTAATCAAAAAATTTATGAGTTGGCATTCTGGCAGCTCTTTGGTTCTCTCATTGTCGGGCTTGAATTAAATCTGGCAATCTTTCCTAAATTTTGTTATGGTGAGGTTCATTCTGCAAGTGTCGGAAAAGGAAGTGGACACTAGTAGTATGGACACACCAATCAAACTCCTTAGCTCCAAGCCTCAAATGGCCTTTCTTGGCCCGATAACATCACTTTGGCCAAGCTGGATCATTTGCCACCCCAATTACCTCACATTTGCAGTAATAAAGTGTATAATTGGAAAGGGCTTCATGGCGAGAGCTAAAAGATACAGGTTGGACACCAATATCTCCTCATGGGTCTTGGCGGGTCTGGAGGACTTAAAAATATCGAAGGCGGAGGCGAAGGTGATAATGCAACAACTATTTAGGAAGGATTTATTGGTTGGGTTGGAGGAGAATCTAGCTATGGATTCCTTGGGAAATGGTATCCCACGTCCACGTGATTTGGAGCTTTTGGTCGACCCAGATGCATTGGTTAAATTCCATCCTTTTCTAATGGATATTAATGGCTTAGAGTTGATAGATCATCACAGAATGAAAACTGTAGGGGTGGATTTCCTGAGAAAGAAATATTGTTTGGTGGTGGTGTAGAATTGGGCATGGAAATATGAATTTAAAGTCTTCACACAAAACAATGTCTGGTAAATGGTTTAGGTGTTTGTTTTAATGTTTATTCGGGTGGGGTGGTTGGGTCTCTAAGTTGGTTGGTATGTTTAGAATGGCTTCAACCATATTTTAGGTTATATTATGTTTGACATTATATAATGGTGCAGGTTTAGTTAGTTTTGGATGTAATATCGACCTTGCATGGTCATTTTTGGGGAACAGTTAGGCCTGGAAAACAATGGCGGTCATCCTCTACCCCACAATCATGGGCATGTAATATAATATCTTTTTGATAAATCAATATAATACTCTTATTTACCTATAAAAAAAGCAACCTTGGGAAATAATTCTTAATTTTAAGTATTTGGGAGGAGTAGAGGATGAGGACATTCCACAAATGGATTTGAATACGAAAGGCTCCATAATATAGAACACAATTAAAAGGGTGGCTCACTTATTAAGAAAGGGATTTTCTAAATAACTAATGAAGGAAAAAATACTTTGTTTTGGATAGAATCTAGGGGTAATCACCCCTATTCTTTTTTCTTTTCCCTAGCTCCAATCTTTGAGTGTATTTGTTTTGGTGTCTAGGTGGTCTATATTTGTTGATTTCAAGTATATTATTCCTCTAGGGAAGTCTTTAGTTTTTCATTAGTGAGAATGTTGGAGTTGACCTTGTGGAGGCTTCTTAGAAGAGTGACACATTCTTATTTATATCTTTGTAGTTCCTTAGAAGACATGTATATTATTTCTTAGGGCATGATCCTAAAGGAGTTTATTCAGTTGCACTCAAATCTTACTCTTTAGAGCAATAGAAAGGGGTGAATAAAGAGTGTCCTTGGTGGAGGAGAATTTTGAATAAAATTAGCTAGCCTAATCATAACCTATTTGTGTTTCTTCTAAACTAGAATAAGTTCATTACCTAGAAAAATATTATAAGGAGAGGATTGCATGGGCCTTCCATTCATTTCCTTTGTGGTAGTAGTGAAGAATGAACTCTTTAATAAGCCTTTTTTTAGCGTTCTTTATTTGTAGCGATCTAGACCTTATGATGGAAGATTTGAAATATATTTTTATTCATGCCACCTCTTGTCTAAGTTATAGGCCAATATGGTTTGACCCCTAACTTCTACATCCTTCCTTATGGCTACATAAGATATTAGTCCTTTTATCCTTTGACAAGTTTGGTTGGAGAAAAAATGTTCTATCTTCTAATAGTTCCAAAGTATATTTAGGTTTAAGTTTGAAATTTAAGATTAGAAGGATACTTAAGGATACTATTGAGGCTGAGTTAAGCATTGATGAGCCTCTTTTTTCTTCAAATGTGTGACCAACTAATATTTTGAATTTGTCCCCTTTTGTTTCTCCATAGTCTTGGCCTAGCCATTGAGTGCAACCCTTTAGGAAGGTGAATAGGTTTGGTAAGTGGTTTCCTCATAATGGTTTTTTAAATATTAATATCAATGGATCTACTTAAGGCAACTCGATTGTAGTGGGGATAGGAAAAAATTGTCTAGAAAGTGAAGGATTGACTTAGTTTATCTTTTCTACTTACACAAGATTGCACACAAGATTGTACTCAAATAATAAGATGGAGGTCTAGGACATTCTTAAGGATTTGGATAAATCTTGTAATTTGAGTTGGGGGAAGGTTATATGTGAAATGAATTCTATGATCCTAGTTTCTTTATTGAAACATAAATTTGTAGAACTTCTCTTGGAGATTGGCTTTGGTGGTTAAGAAAATCCTTTGTTTGATCACAAATTTTGAAATAATACCTTTATTTTATATTCCTAGGAAATGTAACAAAGTGGATAACTATCTGGCTAAATGGGCCTCTAAAGAAATGTGTAATTTGAATTTTATGGATTAGGAATATTTAGCCTAGGATAAATCTCTATAGCTTCTTTTCTCATCCATGATTAGTGGAATATTATTGGTTTGTTGGTTAGGGGAAATGTCAATCTTGGTTGGAGTGTAGGTTTAATTATTTATAATATTGAGTCGTATTACAAGAAACCATAATGGGTTACTCTCTTCCTATCTATTTTGATGCTCATAACTATATAAAAAATCTACTCAAGGTGTGTATGTTATTAATTTTATTTGAATGTTTTTTTTCCCAAAATAAATAGATAATAGGATACATACCTAGTCATACTTCTATTATCTTTGAATTACTATATTGATATTATTGTGAAGGAAGAAATTTGTGACTCAAGAATTATTTTCTCCATGTTATAGATTTAAAATTTTGGAATGGGATGAGGGCTCAAAAGTTTCAAACAAAGTGCAACTTCAAAGTTTTGGATTAATTGTGAGCTCCAAAAAATTATGGGCACCATGCAACTTTCGAGTAATAGAATATCACAATATCCAAAGTGGTGAAACTAAAGGTGAAATCCATAGTGATGAAAGTCAATGTAAGCTATAGAGTATTAGAATGGATTAAAGGTTATAGAGTTCTCATATGGAGTTATCACTTTGTTGTTCCATTAAAATGAAAGTTCTAGATTTATTAACTAGTAGATAGCCTCTAGAGTTCTTGGTTGTAGATAAGCTCCAAAGTGATGACATGGAAGATGAATTTGGATTGTTGGAATAGTAAGTAACCTATAGAGTAATAGAAAAAATATGAATTCTAGAGGGATGGAGTTAAAAGTGAAACGCTAGAGTGATGTAATAGAAATGAGTTGTAGAGTGATGATGTATAATGTGAGCTCTAGAGTAATAATGTAGGATGTGAGCTTTAAAGTAATGAAAAAATGTGAACTTTATAGTGTTGGAACAATCTAATCTCCAAATTGATGGACTAAAATGGAAAATTTGGAGTAGTAGAACCAAGGGTAGATTTAGAGTTCTTGGAAGATCTTGAGCTCCAAATTTTTAGATAAGATTGTTGAAGTTCCCCTTGACCTCATATAGATTTATACATCATATCAAATTTATGTCAATCTATTTTAAAAGTTTATAAAAATTTGTATATCAATTTATTTAATACAATTTTTTATTTTTTTTAAACTATCATATTTTTCTTTCAAATTTCATATATTATTTTAAAAAGTTAATTTATATAGATAACCACATGTCAATTTCTTAAATGTGCCTATATTTACCACATCACATGTACATTAAATATACATAAAGAGACCTATCAAATACGTGTACATGAACATACAAAATGAACTACACACACAAAGAGCCTATGAGGAATAATGAATTGAATGTCTCCCAATAGAGTGAATTTCACTATCTGAACTATGCTCACGTGAATGATGAAGCCTTGAACCCTAGATTTATATAACATGCATGAACTCATAAAAATATATTATATATATAAATTTCATTTGTTCAACTAATTAAAACAAACATATTAAATTTAAACATATATAAGAATTTACTTAAGTTTATTATCTCATTTGAGGTCTAACATGATCAAATTTGTAACCATAATGAGATAAATTTCCACTCTAAGTAATTGCATGGCATAAAGGAGCCTATGCACATAAAAAAAAAAGATTAATTAGAAAATTAGTAGGCATGTAAAGGATATACAAAAATTAAAAAATATCAAACTTATTTTTTATACTTGTAAAACCTAATTTATACATTTGCAACAATTTGACAATCACCAAGATTATCCAACTCTCTACAAGCCTCAACTAAACCTTGAATCTAATTTGAGTGAAAAAGGAGATTGATTGAAAACTTGGGCATAGTCTCCTTGCCCAACAAAAACTATAAACTATTTATATTACTTAGGTCCACACCCTAGAGAAATACTAACATTCATTATATTAGCTAATGCTCCATGAGGATATGTAGCATGCTTAACCTTTATTACTTTAGATATGTTATATGTGATATATATGCCCCACATGCTACTTGTGGTTCATGTGTTGCATGTGTTTCCTACTATCATCGATTACAACTAACAATTTAGGTGAGGGATGTTATACTTTGATCTCATTAATGCCTACAACTCCCCAAAATCACAAATATGGTGGATGTCTCATTGTGACATAAAAAATTTTCTACTATATTATTGTATGTAGTGGATGCCCCAACACTTAAAGAAGTGGAAACACACAACTTCGACACACATATAATTAGATGACATTATACTCTAACTAATGCATGATAGGAGTTATAATTTGATAAATATCACCCCTTGAAGACTAAATAGATGGCTCTACAAACTCTACAAAATATCTCTTTGTGAGCATGTAAAGGTTAGTTTGACACGCTCCATCTTATTTGGATGAGGTGAGTGATTTTTTTAGATACTTTAGTTTGCTGTAAATACACCATTTTCCCTATACAACAAAATATGGAAAATAGGTTTACTTCATAGTCTTCATTAATGTACCTATAAATAAAATTATTTACAAAAAAAAACCTTATTTTTTGAGGCAACATATAAATTAAACTACCGACCAACAAGGATAAATCAAAGGTGTTACAATAGGATTCTCACACCTAGTGACAAGATAAACCTTAACCTTATGTTTATTCACATGAAATGGAAACATTGTCCTAACCTTAGTAGTGCTAAGTAACTCACCACTCTTGACATATTGTGTTGTCCCTTTAACTCTTTGTGATAATGATGTATAAATCTTGAAATACTAACATCATCTGGATTGTATAATTGAATGGTATCAATCATATGTCGAAACTCTAATAAGTAAATACTATCTTTGTTACGAAGGGTAGCTTGGTGTTATTAATTATTTGATTCAAATGTGTTAATTCATCTTTCAATCTTTAAAGAATGTCATCTTTACTCCAACAAACCCTGTTTTTATTTCTCAATCTATAATACAATCCATGTTAAAATGTTTTGTTTTAAGATGTAAAGTACATACTTGTATAAGAATAGATGCATGAGGTTTCAGGGCCTACATAATTCTCCCACACCCTATTTTGATTCTATAATGATGGATAATGTAGAAACATGATTAAATTATTCAGATGAATATAAAATAGAAGGTTTAACTTTAGTTTTTTGGTGATAGACATGTAGGAATAATGAACTATTCCAAAAATCTAGGAATTGCTAAATTAACTGATCCAAGGGAATACTTTTTCAATGAAAATTGAAGTGTCTTAATTGCTCCAAAATTCAGCGTCATCCTGAAGAGCTCAAAAATTTGAGTCCAACACAACTTGAATAGACTCAAAAGAAGTATGTGTGCTCAAGTTATGGCCAATCAAACTTTGGTCACACTTGCAACCAAGGCCAGTCAGAAACGCAAAAAAATTCACTATCTCATAATTCAAAGGAATCAACACCAAAACAAAGAGCTTGTTGACACAAACCCAACGTTGCTCATTTCATCGAAATCCAAGCCTGTACACAGAAGTTATAGCCTGTCAAACTTCAAGGTTGACTTGATGATCGAGCGTACGCATGCTGACTCAGTAGACCGTACACCAAGGTGGACCAATCCAAGCATGACATGTGGCATTTGTATGACCATACAACTGAGGTGGCGGGTACAAGTGGTAAATGATCTGGCAATCTAGTCAACGAATCGTATGATGGCATGGTCTAATGGCAATGTGACATGTGGCACTCTGTCAGCAAATCATCTTCTATCATGTGGCAGGTCTTTGTCGGTCAGATCATTAAAATCAAAAAATATGTGGGCGGATTCTTCTAGTTCCTATTATCATGCGCTACCAATACTCCACATGTGGGCACTTTACTATTATTAGCTGGCGGTTTGTTTTGTTGGGTAATGGTGGCAGTTTTAATTTAAAAATGGTAGACCAGGGAGATTGAACCTCTGACTCCCTCGGCGCTAAAATATATTTTTACCGCTAGACCATCGTATGACCTAGGGTATATATAGGGGAACGGTTGTTGTTGATGAAGAGCGAAAAATTGATTACCCCTTTATTTAAATAATTTCCCTCTATTATTAAAACAAGAAAACTTCCTAATCTTTAAAGAAGATTAAAATAAATCTCCTAAAGCCCGAAATACAAAATTTAAAGAGCTATAATATATATATTAAAGATTATAAAGATTTTTAAAGGGAGATTATATGAGGGAATTAGTGATTTTTATGTAATTAGGGGGAATTGGTTGAAATTTTTACTTGTAAAGGAGAGATATGTTATGATTTTGTAATCTTATGGTTTTAAACTATATTGAGTAAACTTTTTGTATAAAAAGGGGTGAAAATGGGAGAGTTGGCATCCAGGTGATGGCTAAGGAGAGAATCATCCTGAAGGCTCAAGTGTTTGTTTCTATGCACTAGAGGCATGTTATGTTGTTGCGCTAAAGAGAAACAAACTTGTAAACTTGACAGTTGCCTTGTAATTCTTTGTGGAGCATAATCAAGGATCGGTCACTTCGTTGGAGAGGGGCCCGAAGGCGTAGGCATATTCGCAAACTCCATTATCAACTGTTTTTTCTTCTTTTTCTCTTCTCTCTCTTTTTTGTTCATCACAATTATTATGCTTTATTCTTTTAAGCATTTTCAATTATGTTAATTTAGTTTTAAAGCCTTAGTTAATCGTTGTAATAGTTAAGCATTCATAGCAATTGTCATAGATCCTATTTCAGATCATTAACAAACCTTCCACATACAAATCTAAATAAAGATAATATATGAGGCATGGAGAAAACACCAAACAACTGTCATTGTTACAAAGTATAAACAACTGTATGCTAATATAGAGCAAGGAAATACATGAAAGGTGGAATCTAACTAAAGGTAGATATCCAAGATAGATGGGTCTAACTAAACCTAAATATGTGTAATATTAAGTGGTAATGACTAGATGAACTAGTATAAATGAGTATAACTCAACTAAGACTAGATAAATGTCAATTAGGTGTATAAGACATGGGAAAATGATTGATTGACACAACTACCTAATTGAGCTTATCCTAGCTAGGTGCATATAAATTGCTATAGTAATAAAATAAATGCAAGTAAAATAAAAATGTACCAACACCCCCATAAGAAAAACTTAGGGAGAGATAGATAAAATGGTGGGTCCCAATAATTAGGTCTAGTCAAGGACCCGTTACAAAAGATTTCCTCATGAATAGAGAAAGGGGGAGAACAAGAAGAAAGAATCTCCTCTCTAAAAAGAACATGGGAATGACTAAAAAGCCTCCATGAGAAGGACTAAGAAGCCTTTGCAAAATTTGTCCCTAAAAGATTAGGAACATGAACATGAATACTTTCACTAAAAGAAGCACAAAGAAGTTATAAACAATTGTCAAAGAATAACTTATATACCATTAGAATTCAAATATCAAATTAATATACCTATAGTGAAATTAATATCAAATATTTGGGGCATGATCAAAACACTACTCAAACATTCAACACATATTATTGAAGATACATATGGATCTATATGAGTGATGAGAATGATACTACTCAAACATTACACAAATACAATTGAAGATACAGATGACATATAAATTTACATGATGAGGAAAACTAACATTACTCAAACATTACCCAAATGATAATGTCACACCAATATATTAAAATAAATTTACATAAATTGATTTCAAATTTTTATAAAAATATAATATCAATTTATTTAAAAGTTTACATTAATTTTCTATAAAATTGATATAAATTAATATGAGCTATATATATTTACTATATTTTTATTTAAAAAGCAAGTAAAAGCCAAATTTATCTATTTAATTAATTTATATTCTACTATGATATTATTCTCAATGTATATAAAAAGAATCTTATTAATTAAATTTATATATAACATAAATTTTTATATAAAAATAATGTTATATAATTACTTAATAGTTATCTTATTATTAAATGACATCATTAATATAATATTATGTTTATCATTAAATATTTATTGATTTTTTTTATGTATAAATGGTTGTCAACTTTATAGTATAAAATAAAATTTTACACTTTTTAAACTATAATTTTTAATTTTATTAGCTTCTCTTCGTGCTGTGCATAGGTTGTATAATTTTTAATTTTACTTTTAAATATATATATATATATATATATATATATATACATTGATTTATTTAATTTATATTTTTCTTAAAGTTATTTTATTATTAAACTATATCAATATTTTATAATATAATATTTATCATTAAATATTTATTAATATGTTGATGTGTAAATGGTTGTCAAATTTAAGATAATTTATTTTTTTTGCACATTTATGATATACCATTATAAAATGTATCTTCACATGATTAATATAAATTAACATCAATTTTATATAAATTTGATATCAATTTATATCAATTTTAGATCAATTTTATATAAAATCTATATATAAATTTAGTTGTATATAAATTTACATATTGATTTAATTGTTGACTTATAAATATAGCTATATATAAACCTTATATATAGATTTTCAACAAAACCTAACAAATATTAAAATTTAGTCATTTTTCCATAATTAAAAAATATAAAATAATCATTAGAAATAAAAAAAAATGGTCATAACTAACCACTTACAAGAAGACGACTTTTTTGTGCAAACACCCCTCAAAGTTGTTTATCCTCTTTGTTTAATTGAAGAAACATGTGTGAGCAAAAATAGAGGACATTTTTCACCCATCATGTTAAGGGTTGGACTAAGCTAGGTTAAGTTGAACTAAGTTTAGTCAAATTAGGTCTAGTTTAACTATGTTTAGCTAAACTGCCTATGACCCATGTCTATCATGTAGGAATTTCATGGTGATTTGGGGGCAAACACCAATTTTTTTGAAAAAATGGACTTGTCCAAAAGGATGACACAACTTTGTGCTTATATTTGAACTTATTTTTCTTGAATTATGAGAACTCCTTTTTAGTACACACAAGTCAAAAGGAATATAATTACTAATTCTATTCTTATCAATTGATGAGCTAAAGGGGCTCTATTATGAATGGTTCATAAGGCACAACACTTGCTGAAGGTTTTGCAAATGGGGTAACAACTCAAGCGGGCTTAACCTTGGAGAAAACTCCCCAGCTTGAGCTGAGCTGTCTGGGATGGGTGACCTCAGGGGCGGACCAGTGCTTCACCTCTGTGGCATCACCTAGAAATGAGTGCTAAGTGGACCATTGATATCATGAGAGATGGGTTCTTGTTGAACCACTACTCATGAAACATGGGTCAATGAGTTTGACTCGAAACTACACGGTTGAATCCTGATAGCAATATCATAATTTGACACGCTGTGGAAAAATACCTCCTACTTATCAATTCTATTCTTACTTTATGCATAATAATTCACAAGTGGGTTATTTTCCTTAAGTGATATGATAGGATTGATGGACGCCTATTGCATATTGGGGACAAAGGGAACTTTTTAGTTGGCTTATAGTCTAAGGCATTCAAAATATATATCCTTTTCTTGATTATTTATTTCTCAGTTTTACTATGGCATGCTTGCTCATATATATTTGCATGTACACCAAGGTGGGCACAAAATGTAGAGGATACAAATGTATACTCATTTTTTTAATCCTTTTATTTATATCATTATGCATGGATGTTGTAAATGCATAGTCCTAGAACTTAACATGACTATTTAGTGATTTAATTGAGCCTAATTCAAAACTTATAACTCAAATATACTACATCCATCACCTTAGAATAGGATTGGTATACTTTTGACTTCTTAGACTAGGCCATATAACTACAATTGTATCCCTTGGATTGGACCATGCCTAAACCTAGTCCTCTTAGCTTGTATTTTAAACCTCTTGCTTCCTAGGTTGACTTTTATAAAATATGGTTGTTACTCATTGACTTGCACACCAAAGGCCTTGTGTTGTGTGTTTACAAATCGAGTTTATGAATATCATCCTAGGTCATTTAGGATCATTAATTCACCATTGATTATGAGTATAAAATGTTCACAAGAGCATTCAATCACAATTTCTTTAGTCTTATGTCAAATCATTCACAATTGCATCTTTGCTTGACATGCTTTCAATCTTTGTACATTAACTAGACAACTTGACTACTTTCAAGGAAATCAAAGGTCGTCCCTTTGCCTACAACAAACCTCCAAAGGTTATTTTCAATGCCATCAAGGTTTCAAATGTAAGTAAATGCATAGGCAAGTTAATTCTAGAGGTCATCAATACTAAAAGACAAAAACACACTAATTAGACTATGTCAAGTGAGTGGCTTAATTCATGATAATATTGTAGAACTATCCCATACAACATAAATTGACATATCTCCATCATAATCTCCTAACCTTTGATTTAATATTAAAACTATTACTTCTAAATATTTTTTAATTAACAATTTTTATTTCAATTTTACAATTAAAAATTATCTTTGATATAAAATTCACTTAAAATTTCATCTAACATTAATCTCCATTATAAAATCCCAACCATTATAAATTCATCTTATTTCATAAAAATCCCAATTATTTTACCACTTTAAATTTATCTTATTTGATTAAAAAATCCTGAATATTATAATTGGTAGAATTTAACTACAATTTTTTAAGTCAGTTGAAAGAGTATGATTTGAAGCAATGTCACCTTCATGTGGGAATCCTGAGTATTATTATTGGTGATAATATAACTACAAATTTGACCAACTTGAAAATGGTGGTTACTTTGACAACTGTATTTCTAATTTGTGCAGCACCCACAAACATTCCGGATGTCATTTTACAACTTTAGAAAATCCAACCAAAAAGTGATTTTATTGTGCTCACTACTTTTTATTGAGTGCCTTCAAAGTCAATTATTTAATCATCTATCTCTTGACCATACATACACTCTATTTCAAGCTGTGAAAAATCTTCAGTTTGTGGAGTCATTCAAACTTGGTGTATTTTAGCTGTACTCAACATGAATCCTCAGCCAGTCATAAAAAGTGGCTAAAAATCATACACAATATACACCTTTACACTATGTTTGGTATATTGCTGATATCCATATGCTTTTGACTAACTGCAGAAAGAGACAATAATCATGACCTCAATTCATTTGAGTGCTTTTTAAAAAGTAGTTTTTAATATTTAGTTCAATTGTATCTTCTGCGGATTTGAATCTTGATAGAGAGCATTATCATTTTTCATAATTGAATTACAATTTAGGAGATGATTTTGATGGATTAGATCTTTCTATTTGTAACATCTTAACCACTCCGAATAATTATACTACAATTTTGAATGACTTTAAAGAATTGGGTCTCCTTGTTCATAATAACATAACAGAAAACAAGCACGCTCTCATAATATTAAATCTAATTATTTTCATTAAAAAAATACCATTTAACATGCCCCTGGGGTGTAGATTGGTTGGTCGACTCACCCAGCTGCGCACGCTGTGGGACAGATGTTGGGAAATCATGCGGCCCAGAGGTAGACTAATCTCTCCTGATATCGAAAACTTGAGAAAAACCCGACCGTTGGGAGGAACACCACCTTTGAGATATCAAAAAAAAAAAAAATACCATTTAACATGCTACCTCTAAATGCTACCTCTTTTTTAAGATATTCAAAATGAATTGAGTAATGACAGGGTATCACAACTGGACCAGGTAAATTAAATCATACTTTCACATGCAAAGAATCAATAACAGCAATAAAGCTATCAAACTGGATTGGAAAATTAATTAGTTACCTTTTTTAAGGATTGATTCTTCCTGAAAGAATGGGTCAACAGTGGCCTGTTGCAACCTAGCCAGCTTTTCCTCACTTTTTATAGTGAAATTGCTACATGTTTTGAAATTTTAAAAAGTTTTTTGATCCTAGTTTTCTAATGAACTTTTGTTGTTTCCAAGATCTATTAGAATCTTATTGACTTTTTTAAAGGAAACAGTAGAGTAATTGAGGTTATTATTTCCAAATAAATATTCAGAAGCAATCAAATTATCCTCTTTCCAAGCAATACGGTGGTCTGATGAACTGTCTTCTTCTTATTATTTTTTATGTAATCTGCTTGCTATGATTTTGTGGATCTTAGACTTCAATATAAAATATGAAAATAGGCAGCCATAGAATTGAAGAATTAGAGACTCAATAAAATGGAGGAAAACATGTTGTATTATGTAGCAATGACAAGCCTATGTTGTGTAAGGAGATGGTATGTAAAGATAAAATAATTCAAAGCCTATGTTGGGTACATTTGTAAAAGAGGGAAACATTTTGTAGACTAGGGAAGCAGGGAAGGAATGTTTGACAATCAGCACATGGTATTTAATATTGATAAAATTTTAATTTATTTCTAATAAAAGTAGAATATAATATTATTTGTTTGAATATTTTATTATGTTGAGATTTGGTTCTATAATTTCAAAGTTTTAAATATATTTTAATTTGGTCAATTAAAAAATAATATATGTTATTTTTAGAACTATTTATCTCAAAGAAAAATTAAATATATGTCTATTATCTGTTCAACGTAATGCAATAATGCTTTAAAAAAGTTTATAAAACTCAAACTTAGAACAAAGTTTATGCCTAAAATTGATGCAAGGACATAAAATAATATTGACACCAAAAATATAATTGTGTAACATTTATTTGATGTGTAGGCAATTCTATTGTTTCCTAATTGTTTTCTAATAGAACTATAGTAAGTTTCTAGTATTTGTTTTCTTTTAGTCATGTTTCATATTTTTCACCACAGGTACAATTAACATCTATAAATTCATATGGCAATGTTTTGAATGTCTTTGAGTATGCTTTGAAACATAAGCTCTACAACACATCCTTCACTTTCCATACAAGTTTCATGACAGTTTGATCACTAAATCCATTTTTCTATCTTGAGGACCTAAACCAAACTAAGGAATGAGTGACATAACTTGGTTTAAAACTTGCAACAAATTTTTGAATACTAAACCAATTCTTAAGGTTATTAATTTACATTTGATCCATAAGAGGGGTTATGTATGGAGTGACATTAAATTTGAAGGCTCCTAACTTGATACATCATTGAAGGCGAATATGCACATTGAACTTATATGCTATAGAAGGTGATGCATCTAATTTTAGAGCTAACTAATAAAAATATCATTCAAAGTTGGGATTGTTGATCCATATTATATTTCCCTAAGTTGGTGTAACATGTTTGCATGAAGCATTAATCATTCTACATTTTCCTATACAAAGAAGAGTCTGATTGCATTTGAGGATAGTAGTGTGTAGAAGAGAAAGCTTAGCAACAATGCATAAAGAAAGATCAAACTAACAAAGCAACGCATGAGTTATGAACTAAAAGGAAATTAGAGAAAAGCTCTTGAGTTATTAATTCTAAAAGATCTTATTTGATCCATTTTGTAATCAAACAATTGAGGCCTAACACATAACAAGCTCCTTAAAGATTCAACGTAATCTACTTGTTTTTAAATCAATAAAGAAATCTGTGTATTCATTTGTGTTAGTTTTATTTGCATTATATTTTGAAACCTATACTATTGAGGTATTTTGAATTGAAATATTACTTCATGGAACTTATTCCTTCATTAGACTCACCAATCTAGTACTGTGTCCACTGGAATCAAAGATAAGCTTGTGAATCCTAAAAAGGATTATTAGAGAATAGTTTATGAACTTGAGGGAGATCACTATATTGATTTAAATTAAATTAAGTGTACTCCACATTTTCATCCATAAAAGATCTCAAAGTTTGAAAGAGAAACTTTTAGCATTGAGTTGTTGGCTAGAAGATCCCTTGGTATGATTTTTCCAACATTACATTGTTGGGAAAAAGATTCCTTGGTAAAGTGTATTATCAATTAGAGTTATTTAAAAAAAAATTGAGATAAAGATATTACAATGAAAGATTATATTAAATATTACAATCTATTCAAGAAGAGCCTAGTATTTTAAATATGTAATTTGCTTAGGAAGCATACCAATTGGCCCTAAAAGCCAAGGACAAGTTGAAATGAAGATTTGAGACTAAAAAGAGAAATTGAGGAAAAAAATTTCAATTCTCAAGTGAATTATAGTAGGGTAGAGATACAAAAACAAACACTAGGATGAAGTAGAAGAAAACAAAAACTAGAATTCACAACACATATATGGTTATTTATTCTTGTAATGATAATATCAAGTGTAAATCTTCAATTACATTGATGATGAAATAGAAGAGAGAAGTAGAGGAAGATATGGAAGAGGTGATAAAAAATCCTTTAGAGAAACTTATTTCAAATTTGGAGTAGAAGGCCATAGAGAGTTTGAATGAAATCGATCTCAAGTAAGACATGAAAAAAGATTGAGAGAATTATAAGAGCAACACATGTTGATGAAGAAAGGCCACCTCATGAAAATGTAAATACACTAGATGAAGGTGAGTAATTGTTGATGAGAATAAATTTAGGAAATTTAGTAAGAGTTTTGAATGAACCAATACAAACTAAAAAGTTATTTAGAGTCATATCCAATTTTGAAGGTAAATACATTGTAGAGTAATCATTGATAATGATAATATTAACAATTTATTATCTATTGAAATGGTTAAAATGTTAAATTTGAACATGGTAGAGCATCCTAATCCTTATAGAGTATCTTGGTTGTAAAAGGATCAAAGAATTATATTTAGTGAATAAGGTCTTATAAATTTAAGATTGGAGAATATAAAGATGAATTTCTATGCAATATCATGCCTATGGATGTTTATCATGTTTTATTCAATAGACTATGGTATTTTGTTAGAAAATACATACATGATGAAAAGAGAACTACTAATAGACTAGACAAAAATAAAGTGAAACATGTGCTGATTCCCTTGAAAAAGGAAGGTGAAAGAGTGAATAGTCTTGCAAGAGTGTTATTAGTAAAAATGTAAGTCATTTTTGGAAGATCTCAATAAAATGAGATTTTTTTTTGTTGTTCTTCCTAAGTGTATGTAGGTAGAAAGAACCGAAAATGAAATGAGGAACAAAATTCTAATATTTCCAATTTTTTGATAGGATATAATGATTTTTTTTTAACAATTTACCTAAAGGATTATCACTAGTGAGAAAAATAAGTCATTATATGCATCTAATTATTAGAGCAATTTTACTTAAAAAGGGAAGTCATAGATTAACATCAATTGAAAGTGCAAAGTTGAATATGCAAGTAGAATAATTATTGAAGAAAGGGTTGATAAGTGAAAGTTTGTCCACGAGTAGTACTGGCTATTTTAGTATCTAAAAGGAAGGGGAATAAAGAATGTGTATAGACTCCAAAGTAGTAAACAAGATTATTATATTAAGTATAGATTCCGATTGACAATGATGGATGATCTTATAGATTGTTTGAGTGAAGAAAATTAATTTAGCTAGATATATTTGAAAGGTGATTCAATAACAAGATGAGTGAAAGATTGCATTCAAGACAAAAGAGGATTTTTATTAGTGTTTAGTTACATGCCATTTAAGTTGAGAAATGTATCTAATACTTTCATCAAGCTAATGAATGAGGCATTGAAACCATATCTTGGAAAATTTATTGTTGTATATTTAAATGATATTCTTATTTTTAGTACATAGTAAAGAAAAATCTCAAAACATAACATATTAATTTGTAGAAATTTGGAGAGGACAAATTGCTAGTGAATGTAAAAATATATAGCTCCATGAAAGAGGAATTGGTGTAACTGACCTTTGTTATTTATATAAATGAATTGAATATATGAACCCAAAGAAAGTTAAAGCAATTGTTAAATTCCCTACACCTATGAGTATTTCTACAATTATTTATTTTCATGATTTAGAAAAAAATTAATAGAAGATTTATTAGAAATTTTAGTGAGATACACACCAATTATTGACATGATGGATAGACAAAAATAAATTGAAGGGGGCCACTACAATAATAAAGTTTTAAATTATTGAAAAATAAAGTTACTAAATAACCTTTGGTAGCTTTTCCAAACTTTGAAAATTTATTTCAAGTTACCTATGGTGCAAGCAAGACTACAATTGAATTGTTTAAGTTAAGAAAGAATATCTATTGCATACTTTAATTATAAATTGAGTGACGTTAAGAATAAATATTATCTTTATGATAAAAAATTCTTATGTAATTATGCAAATTTTGAAGAAATAGTGACAAAATGAAGGAGCATCCTGGGCGTACAGGCTATCCTCATCACCCAAAAAATAACTTTATTTGCTTTCTATAGATATTTTATGGTTTTGCATTCTTACCTGGTGGGAATATTCAAAATTGATGTCAAATTTGCATGCTCTGGGATCCTTTACCACACCCCAACAGTAGGTTGTATGAGCACCTGCAATAGTGCAGGGAACCCGCTACCCCATGATGGACTTTATTAGTGGTTGCAGTAGCATGGGGATACACTACCCCACGACAGGTTTTATCAGTGGCTATGGTAGCACGAGCATACTGCTACCCCACAAAGAGTTGTGTCAGCTGCTTATGATGTTGCGGGGAAATTGCACCCCCATGGTCAACAACTAGGAGGCCGATAGTGTCGCAATAGTTGTGGACTTGAAGGTTGGTGGGAATGCAGGATGGATTATGTACTATAGATCTCTGCCATGATCTAGGGCCAACATTCAACAGATGTAATAAAATTTCAACAATCATACCGGATTGGATTTTAGTAGAGGAAATCAAGAGGACAAAACAGGGAAGAAAGGGTAGGAAAGAGGAAGGAGGAAGAGAGATGGATGAGAAGATCTAGGAACGAGCCAAAAGGCTCGAGTGAACAGGAAAAGAAATCAGGGCAGAGCAATTGATGGCACATTAACAAACTAAGAAGAAGCTTTGCTTGTATGAACGGTAGGATGTCAAAAAAGTGTTGTAGGACAAAGGAGGAGTGAGATCGATGAAAGGTGCAGCCATGAAGACCTTCCATTGTAATGACCTTTTGTTTGAAATTAATGAAATTTTTTTGTTTGTCTATTATATTGAGTCATAGCGAACTGTGTTGTGTATTTCATTTCATAGTGAGCGTTTGAGTGTCGGGTAGAGGGGAGTACCCTCTTGCATCAATTGGTATTAGAGCAAGTAATCCTGAGTGTGGAGAGTATCCACCAAGACTATGGGTGAATAGTTTGTGAAGAGTGAAGAAGCCTTGAGAGGTCATTTGTTCCATGGGAATCATGTTAACTATACTCCAATAGAGATGAGGCTAGGTAAAAGGTGTACAAATATCTTCCACTAAGAGGAAGTGGGTAGAAGAGATCATGAGGGCGCATCTTCCAGAATCTTGTTGGGTAGAGGATAGTGGTGATGCAAGGACAAACTATGGAGAAGTAGAGAATGTGAGGTGTGGAAGATTGTAGTAGAAAAAGATGGGCTGGGTCATGAGGAGACCCGTGCAAATACTGTTTTGGGAGTAGTATTGGGAGAAAGTGGAGGATGAAATGTTAGAGAAGTTTGGAAAGATAGTTTGTGAAGAAGTGGGAAAGATGGTTCGAGAAGAAGTAGGGAAGTGTGTTGGAAAGAGTGAGAGAAAAGTGGTGAAGAAGATTGAGATGAAGAGAGAGGACAACGAAAAGGAGTATTGTAGCTTGAGTTGGATGGAGAAATATGAGGGAGCAACCCTTGTGGAAGAAGTAGCAGCCGAGACATGTTGTTAGGAAGGCATGACGAGAGAAGAAGGAAGTGAGAAGTGTAGAGGTCACAACAAAGAGAGAAGAATAAGAAGTTGTAACTAACAAGGATGTGAAAGACATTGCAGTAGAGTTTGATGTTGCAGCTATGAATGCAAATGAGGTAAAATAACTTTGTGGTGTTATTGTGTTTCAAATGAGATGACATAAGATAAGATGAATAGAGAGCAAGAGCATGTAGTAGATGTTCCATATTTTCTTGTGGAGATAGTGGAAGATGTTGCAGGGTTTTGGTGGAGGTGGTCGATCAGAGGTGGGTTTGAACCCACGAAAGAGGTGAGGAGTGTGAAAAATATTTGGTGGAGGAAGATACAATGTTGTTGGAGAGAAGTGGTGCATGTTTTGGCATGATGCTAGAAAATATGGAAGAAAAAATAGTTTTGGGGCACTTGTTATAGTGATGAAGTACATTGCAGATTGTTTACAATCTCAAAGAGTGGTTATATCGCTCAACTCCACCATTGTGAGCCTATGCCAATCTTTCTACCCAACATGTTTGATGCAGGAGCATCCTGGGTGTATAGGCTACCCTCATCACCCAAAGAAAATTTCATTTACTTTTTGTAGATATTTTTCTAGTTTTGCATTCTTACCTGGTGGGCATATTCAACGTTGATGTCAAATTTGCATGCTCTAGGAGCCTTTACCACACCTCATGACAGGATGTATGAGTGCCTACAGTAGTGCAGGGAACCCACCACTCCGTGGTGGACTTTTATCAATGGTTGTGGTATTGTGGGGATACCGCTTTATTAGTGGCTATGATAGTGCAGAAATAGCACTACCTCGTGAAGAGTTGTGTCACCTAGCACTTGTGGTGTCATAGGGAAATTGCACCCTCGTGGCTAATAGGTGGGAGGCCAGCGGTGCCACAATAGTTGTGGAGGAAGGTTGGTAGGACTACGAGATGGATTATGGACCGTAGATCTTTGCCATGATCTGGGGCTAGCATTCAATAGAGGTAACAAATGTCAATGGTCATACCGAATTGGAGTTTAGCAGAGGAAATCAGGAGGATGAAACAGGGAAGAGAGGGAAAAAAAGAGGGAGGAAGAGAGACAGATGAGAAGATCTAGGAACGAGCCGAAGGGAACGAGGGTACAGGAAGAGAACTCGAGGTAGAGCAATTGATGACACATTAATATAACAAGAATAATATTTTCTTGTGTGAACGATAGGATGCCACAAAAATGTTGTTGTGGGACAAAGGAGGAGTGAGATCAGTGAAAGGCATTGCCATGAAGGCCTTCCATTGTAATGACCTTTTGTTTGAATTAATGAAAATTTGTTGTTTGTCTATTATGTTGAGTCATAGCAATCTGTGTTGTGTATTTTATTTCATGGTGAGTGTTTGAGTGTAGAGCAAAGGGGAGTACCCTCTTGCATCAAGATTTTTTTTTAAAGGAACTTATTTTGTGAAAGGTAGTATAATTGATTTATTTTAAGACTTGAGTACGCTAATTTAACTAGATTCTTAGATAAAACATGTGATATAAAATGGTGCTAACATGACAATGAATAAATGCAATATTTGATCTTATCTATGTGTATTTTATTTATGATGCAAGAGGGTACTCCCCTTTCCAACCAAATTAAACAAAAAATAAATTACATAGGCAAAAATCTGTTGGATTTCAACATTCAACAAAATAGAGATTACAAACAAGCTCGATTCTATTTACAATTTCATTTACATCTGTGTTACAATTTTTTTTCCCTCTTTCGCCCTTGGCATTCAATGGTCTCCCATACCATTCATAGGTGCTGCTAAGTTTTCCCTAGACATCCTTAGTAGAACTACTTTTTATCACCTTCAAAAAATTTTGAACTAGCTAACCCACATAAGATAACATTCTTAGCCTTGGCATTGTTATCATACAACCTGATTTCAATTAGATCTATTTGAGGAGCAACAAGAGTAGTATAACTATCCTTGACATATTTCCAAACACCAAACCATAGAGAATTCCATTCTCAATTTCTAAAAGGTATAATTTGTCCCATTAAACCAAGACCTTTGTAAGCTTCATCATGTTCTATCCCAGATCTTTCCTCAAGTAATTAAGCTTCTTCAGAGGAACATGGCTTTGATACCAATTGTTGAACACACCCAAATACTGAGAGAGGGGGTGAATCAGTATCTTCAAAAACTTAAACCTTTCAGATCATAAACCCTTTAACAATATACAAATTCAGACTCTTACCAAGATCAACAACTCATTCATAGATCAAAAACACTTAATCTATTCAGCAACAATGAAAGATAAGGAAATTAACACACACACCAAATTTATGTGGAAAACCCAAGAATAGAAAAACCACAAAGAGGAATATCTCAATATAGAAGATCATTGTGCATACATAATTACAATTTTAAGGCTCATTGCATATGGACTTGTAGGCTAAGGTGCACAACCTTAGGGAAAGATACAAGGGACTTGCAATACTAAGGCACACAACCCCATGTTAAGATACAAATTACAAGGACCCGATGAGATTCACTATCTTAGAGCAAGATACATGAAAAATATGAAATTACAACATAATTTGTCAACAATTCACTCTCAAAGACATTAGATTTCCATAATCCATATCAATGAGAATTTGTTGCTTTTGGATTAAATTGTATGCTAGTTTTTTAATCAAAATTTTGAATCACACTCTGTGTGATAGATTCAACTCTTTTTGCATCCTAATGATGGATCACAAAGTGTGATCCAAAATGTTGATTCAAAAACTAGCACACCATTTAATCCAAAAGCAATAAATTCTCAACAATACACTCTGCTGACTAAGGCATTAAAGCTCATTACTCTTTTATTTTCACAATTCACTGCTTCGATTCATCTTCCCACATCTCCACACATACTCTCTCACTTCTTACAAGTTAATTTTTCTTACATTTATATTCTTTACAAGATCTCAAAACATCAATTAGGTTGGTCAGAAAGATTATAAATAATTATTTCAACAAGTCAGCCACAAGAATATAATATAGTCCTATCTAGAAGATAAAGAGGACCAAAAACAATCTTATTACATCTTCCAATGTGATCCCAAACAACTCACATGCTAGCACACATCAACCTAAGCTAGCAACAAGGAAACATGTAGATGAAACATGTAGCACAATACCAGTCAACCCAAAAACATAACTTCAACTAAATTTACTCAATGTCATTCTCAACAAGACATGTTAGGGCCCCAATACATGTTAACACAACTTCATACGCTAGTGCAAACGCCCAACCACTAAGTGCAAGAAAGAGAACAATCCCTATTAGCTAGATACCCATAAATTTCTCAGAAAAACCAACTCAACACAATATGCGACGCCAAAGAGATCAATCATTGATGTGTGGGCCATAAAGAGATGTTCCATGAACATCCAACAAAATTTCCAGAAACTTCTCACACTGTCATGTCAAAAAAACCACCACAAACCAAACAAAAGTAGAACACTTCATCCAAGAAGCACAAAATACACAACCATGAGATAAAACATTAGCAGATCAACTTGTAGTACACACCATCACATGCAAACAAAATTGAGACACTACACAAGCACCATGAGCACATCCACCAATTCGTAGGAGCAGAAACATCAATATAGAGAAATATAGAACATTTTACAAACCAGTCCAAACAACCAATAAAAACTGCCAACTCATTGTAATTACTAAAAGCCTCCTCAACAACACTAGTGACTTGAAAAGATAGGAGTGCAACATCCACATAACACAAACACTAAATCCCAAACTATAAGACCATATCTTCATCAATGGAGGAATGCATAGCATTCTCCCAAACAACCTTCAAAGCATCTTCTTGAATTCATCAACTTGCAAAGACCAAAACTTCCTTGCAACAACACATACTTCCTTAGGAATAATAGAAGAGAGCATACAACATACTAGAGACCATCAACATCATCTCTCCACCATTAGCATTACTTGTAATCCTCATCTTAATATATCGTCATGATATTATTTCTTTTGACAACAACCATACTCAATGCATCTTTACACATGACATCCAACCATGAACATCAACATCAAAGGCATGACATCCAACCATGAACATATCGCCATAGTATCAACAACATACAACAAGTGTTCACATCACAACAATCTCCTCAAATGTTGACATCAATGACAACCAATGCCAACAATAACTAAATAATAAATCTAGAAATAAAATATATAGTTTCCTTCAGTGAAAGAGAAAGAGGAAAGAAAATAAGAATATTTAATAGGAAAGGGAACAAAATAACAAGAGGGTTTTTGTAAAACTGGATAGAAAAATAATGACTTGATAAAATAAAAATAAATGAAGTTGCAACATAGACAATATGTTAGCAAGAAACCCTACAATCACATATTATTGCCAATTCATAAAAAAATGGAAATAACTAGCTTACACATCAAAGATGAGTGAATAGATTAGAATGCATTCACAATGATGTAAATAAGACAATGCAATATTATTTATATGAGATAGAGAGAAGCTAAAACTACGTTGAAGAACTCCAAAAACCAATCTTTTTCAAATGAACTTCAAATATATTATGGGAAATAATATTTTTTTTGATAATTGGATATAGGACCACTATTGACAAGGAAAGCATTATCATAAGGTTTAGTGACTCACAAAGGTGAACATAGACACACTTTAAATTTTGTAATAGATATGGTCCAATAATTTGGTCATGCTAGCTTCCAAAAATAAATAGTTAATACTATAGAGAGTGAAAACCTAAATTTTCCACATTAGACAAACTAGCAAATTAAGCCTCACTTAAATACATTCTTTTGTTATCCTTTTATAAAAGATTTTATGTTGAGTGGAAAATTATAAATTACAAGACAAAATATCCAATTAAAATGAATTGGTAAAAAACATCTTTTTATAGAGAAATAATTACCTTTTTATCAATTGAAACAAAACTAATGATCATTAAGAACCTAGAGTTCTTTTCTATAATTTTGTCATAGACACTAATGTGTCATGTGGACATCTTTGCATCCCATTGCCATCTAGTCCAAACATTAATTTAGTAGAAAATCTTGGTATATCACCAATTTTTAACATAGTAGATTTATATGAGTATCATGAAGGAGAATTAGAAGGTGTAGACAATTATTTTTAACCATCTCGTTATGTTGCCTAAGTGTCATATTTTAACACCATGTCACATTTTAGTCAGAACCTACTCCCATTTCCTAGTCCCCTTCTAAATTCCCCCTTTCATTTTCTATCCTTAATACATTAACTAGATTCATTTTCATCTTTTGCCAAAATTAATAAAATTTCCATTTATTTCCACTTGCAAATAGATAATTAAGAAACCAATTTTATTATTTATTTATCTATTTTCAAATAATAATAACTAGATCCATTATCCATTTCAAATAAATGATATCAAAATTTTCATTTGTAATCCCCTTCATTATTCATCCACTATTTTTATGCCATGCACACCTATTTATCCAAAAAAATTAAAAATAAAGATATTTATCTCCACCACTAGTAACTTGCTTGACTATTCTTAGTCGGTGAGGATTCTCCGCTCCTCTCATTCAATCCTAGCCATCCATTGAGACTAAATATTCATAGTTCATGTTCTCATTCCTATTTGAAAACATATAAATCAAACCCTTGATCCTCCATTTTGATATGCACAAATGATTTATTTGTAGGTACATGATATGAATTTGTGCATCTACATTTTAAAATTACAAAGCACGTCCACACCATCAAAATGGAGGTTCAAGTATTTTTTTTTTGTTTCTCTTCTATTGTTGCTCTATGTGAGTGGGATCTTTTGTTTGGTCTTCTGGATTTTATTTGTGGATCTAATTCAGTTTTAGTAATCTACATAAGAAGTACACATCTTTGACACACGTGGTCCAACCTTTCAACAATCCTTATTTTGTTTCTATTGATTTTTTAAATTTTAAATTTATAGATAAAACATTGCCCTTAATTGTATTATTTTTATCCTATTACAATCAATGAGATTTATATTGTTTTTAATGTTTTCTTGTTAGTTTTAATGAATACTATGGTGAGTGAAAGTAGGATTTGTATCAATGAGTTCATCTTTATTTGTTACATTTTTTTCTTAATTTAGACATGTGGAATGCCCCATGTGAGAGATTTTAAAATATACTATTTTTATTATATATTTCAAGTGAAACTACTAATTTTTTGAAAATTTTCAAATTGACATGTTTTGATTATTATATAAGTCTTGATTCTATGTTTCCAAATAGACACATTTTGGGGGTAAATATCTACGCCTGCAACTGCTACATTTCTACGCCTGCAACTGCTACATTTCCATGCCCAGATTTTGATAAATGTTTGAATTCCAGTAGAAGAGAATACCTCTTTGTGTAGAAAGTGTCTCTCTTTGAAGCAAGCCTTAATTTGAAGATAATATTATTCTAATGCAGTTCATGTCCTTGGAGGGTTGAAAGCTGATTGTAAAACACACAGGAAGTACATTTGTTTGCTTTCAATAAAAAATGTCCCTATTACATATTTTCTATGTTTTCTTCAATAAACTTGTAGCTATCAAGAATACTCTATGCTTTTCTTACCATCAACAACAATATACCATGTTTTCTTTACATTTGAGGTAAGTGCAGAGCGTGATTCTATATTCTAGTTTTAATAAATGTATATTTGTAAGTGGTTTGAGATTTTATTTTCCAAAGCATTTCTATTCATGCTTATGATTTGATGTCTTCCATTATCTTTGATTTATGATCAATATTTGATTTGTCTTTATGTTTTCGATCTAATGTCTAAAATTTGAGAGATTATATGTATTTACGCCAGTCAAAGAATACTCCCAAGAAACGACTAAGCTTGCAGGTATTTATACTAGTCCTAGAAACTTTTGACATGTGGTTTTGTAGGGTATTTTTTCAAAGAAAAATTTAAAAGTCTTTTTTTCTTTTTATGTGTTTTATCTATTATGTTTTTTTTATCACATTTGAAATTGGGCTTAAAGTTAATCTAACATTTCAATTTGGGACTTCAAAATTTATGTGTCTTTTGATTTTGAAGCTGCACTTGCATATACTTTCCTCTCACACTTTAGGGTGATTTTGAAGATCATAAATAAATGTTATCTTCTCTCTTTTTTTCATCACTAAGCCCCCAAGAAATTTATGTCTTTGGGGAGTGGAGGAGAAGAGTGAACTACCCTCTCCTCTTAATTGTTTATATTATTTTCCTTTTATTTTCATGAAATTAGGTCTCATATACCATAGAGGTATATCAAGGATATCCCTCTAGTTGAGCCTATATATATATATATATATATATGTATGTATGTCAAGAGATATCCTTCTCGAGGCGTCTATTTTTAATAAATTTTCTCACATAAATCTACAATAGACGCCTCTAGAAGGATATCTTTCAACATATTTTATATATATTATTAAAATAATATATATATGCTAGTAGCAATCTCAACAGAACATGGAAGACAAAATTATCATGGTTAGGGTTAGGGTTTGTGTTAAGGTTTGGGTTAGGATTGGGGTTAATATTATGAATAGGGTTAGGGTTTGTGTTAATGTTTTGGAACTATAATTAGGGTTACAATTAAGGTTAGGGTTAGGATTAGGATTAGAGTGAGGATTATGATAAGAGACATAATTAGGATTAGGGATAGGGTTATAATTAGAATTAGTGTTAGTTGTAGAATTATGGTGGGTTAGAAATATTGTTAATGTTAGGGTTAGGGTTAGAGTTAGGGTTAGTGTTAGGGTTAGGGTTAAAATTTGAGTTAGAATTAGGGTTAGGGTTGTAATTGGAATTAGTGTTAGTTGTAGATTTAGGGTGATTAAAAAGTAGTGGAATTTTTAGTGTTACAATTAGAATTATAATCTTATCCCCTGTCCTACTTGTAATGCTAATCCAAATTATAACCTTAACAATAATTCTAGCCCTATTCATAATCATGCTTATAATAAATACCTTAATTCTAATTGTAACCCTAATTAAAACCTAACCCTAACCCTAAATTAAGCCTAACCCTAACCTAAATTTAATTATAATTGAATACTAATCTAACACCAGTTGAACCCTTACCCTAATTGAATATAAACCCTAATAAAAACCCTAATTCAATCTTAACCCTTATTGTAATTGGAACACTAACCCTAATCCCAGTTGAATTATAACCCCAACCCTAACACAAAAATTTATCCTAGAGCCCTAACCCCTATATATATATATATATATATATATCTCCCTCTCTCTACCTCTCCATATAACTTCCTATATCTTTCTATCCCTCCATAAATCTCCCTCTCTTTGTCTCCCCCTCTTTATATCTCTATTTCTATCTCCCTCTCTCTCCATAGCCATCTTCATCTCTATCTCTATCTTCCTTTCTACCTCTCCATGCATATCTCTCACTCTTTCCCCTAAATCTTTTCTAATCTCTCTCTCTCTCTCTCTCTCTCTCTCTCTCTCTCTCTCTCTCTCTCTCTCTCTCTCTCTCTCTTATTATCTCTACATGTCTCTCTACCCCTATATCTTTCCATCTATTTCTCTCCCTCTCCCCCTCTCTCTCCCTATATATATCCCTCTCTATCTATATCTCAATATCTCTCCCTCACTCTCTCTCACACACACTCCCTATTTCTCCCTCTCTATATTTATCTATATATATTTCTCACCCTCACACACAAACTCCCTATTTTCCCCTCCCTATATCCGCCTCTCCCCCCTCTATCTCTATTACTTATATCTATCACCCCATTTATCTCACTCTTCCCCCTCTATCTCTATCTTCCAATCTCTCCCTACCCCTCACTCTTTATATCTCATTATCTCTATCTCTCCCTCCATATCTCCTACTCTCTTTATATCCCTCTCTACCTCTCTATTTATCACTTCCTATATCTTTATCTTGCTCTCTCCAACTCCCCCTCTTTCATTGCCTCTCTCTTTTTGTCTCTATTTATCCCTTTCCATCTTTGTCTCTCCTTCCATCTCTCCCTCTATATATTTATTTCTCTATCTTCATCTTTGACTCTCTATATCTCACCCCTTCCATCTTTCCCAAGTTGTATCTATCTCTCCATCTCTCCTTTATATCCCTAACTCTCCCTCTACCCCTCTTTCTCCCTACCACTCCTTTCTATATATTTATACTTATCTCTCATATCTCTATTTTTCTCCTCCCTCTCTCTCTCTCTCTTATGCATACACACACACACAATCCTTGTTTCTCCCTTCCTTTCTCTACCTCTATCTCTATCTTATTATCTCTACATGTCTCTTTACCCCTATATCTTTCCATCTCTACCTCTTATATATCACTCCCTATATATTTGTATTTTTATCCCCCCTCATTCTCTCCTTGTTTCTCCCTATCTCTCCATCTCTATATATTTACATCTTCCATCTCTATCTATCCCTCTGTCTTCTCTCTCTATTTTCTCCTCTCCATATCCCTCTCCTCCATCTCCATCTCCATTTCCATTTTCATTTCCATGTCTATCTCTATCTCTATCTCCTTACTTCTTTGTCTCTCTCTTGCTCTTCCCCCTATATCTCTCCCTCTTTCCAATAGATAACTTTCCATAATATAACAAATCATTCCCTTTTAAAAAATTAAAAATCAAAATTCTAATATTAGTTTATATTCTCTTATTATCAAAATTCTTTTCTTTTCATCACTAAGCCCCCAAGAAATTTATGTCTTTGGGAAGTGGATGAGAAGAGTGAATTACTCTTGCCTCTTAATTGTTTATATTATTTTCCTTTTATTTTCATGAAATTAGGTCTCATATACCATAGTGGTATATCAAGGATATCCCTCTAGTTGAGCCTATAAAACCTATTTGAACACCTTTCATCTTTTCTTGTAGTGCACCAAATGTGGATCATATCAAGAAGTTACACACATCATACATATATAGGAAGTTCTAGTAGTAGGCTATGGGCAAGCATTTGTAGTCCTCCCAAGTGTTAGGTTGCGGGCAAGGATTTTATCCCTATAACACAAGGTCTTAAATAAGGGGCAAAGGCTACCCACTCCTCAAAGGTGTTATATTTGTGAGCTTGCAAGAATTGATGTGATTCATTCATCTAGTGATAGACCAATGATAGTTTGGATTATGATGTATTTGTTCATTAATGACTCTTGATTGTTTCATTTCCTTATAAAGATCATTGCCTTCACCAATAGTCCACCAAATATAGAAACACTTCCACGAGCCTTAGTAATGTTCAATAATTCCAAAATTAACACTGGTTTACCCACTCCAACTCATGAACAATCCAAATTCTCCCTTGTAGAAATAAGAGCTAAAAGATCCACTACTTTTAATGCTTATTTCAAAGATTAAAAATTTGGCCCACTTGATTAATTTAGGCTTTTGCATGTGTATTGCATGTCTATTAATGTTTAGATCTACCCTTCCCACTTTAAGGAAAAGAGGGGAAACTTGTCCATTTTGAGCCTTCGGATTTTTCATTGCATTATTTTTTTGTTTGATTCTTAAACTTTAGTCAAAATTTTATGAAAACAGAAAATTAAAATTCCACAAAAAAACTAGAAAACCCAAAAATTAAAATAAAAGCTAGAGAGAGAGAGAGAGAGAGAGAGAGAGAGAGAGAGAGAGAGAGAGAGAGAGAGTTTAAACCAAAACATGGGTCCAAAACTTATGATTCAAGGCAAGTTAGATGTTGAACTTAAGCCATTTCATGTCATCCCTAACAATCAAAACCAATTAGAGGATGACATTGAAGATCTTGTTTACCAAAGTGAGACCTATGATAAATTGAGGACATGCTTAAATCTAGAGAAGGTTCTAACTAGTTAGATCAATACCTCTCTGAAAATTAAGGGGAGATCCTCAAATATCTTTTAGAGGTAGGAATGAAAATGCCCAAAGAATACACTCATGATGTCTTAAGCAACCTCATTGATCAAGACCTATCAAATGAACATGCCACTACTAGTGACCCCATTCACAATGAACAAGAGCAATTTTCAATAGAAAATCCTAAAGTTCCCCATTGCCATAAAAAGAAACCCAAACAACACGTCTCCTTAAATTCATGAAAAACTCTTGAGTGACCAATTGCAACTTATGTAACAATTAACAAACTTGGTGCATGTAGATCACCTAGCCTCAAAATAATCCAACAAACAAAATTCAAATAACTACTCAAATGTTTAAGTCCTCCCCAAACCCATTGTTTTTTCAAGAATGAGAAGACATGAAAAATAGCATACAATAACTACAAACAAGATCCCAAAACCAAAATAAGAAGTACAAACTTGAGGAGCATACCTCTCTGATTAATCTAACCTCCCCACTTTGAAATCCTAAAATTTGACAAGTATAAAAGGAATGGAGATCCTAGAGAACATGTTAAAGAATTTTTATGGCATGTTAGAAGGTTACTTATAAAGATAATTACCCATTTAGGTTATTCCCACAAAGTCTAGGAGGACAAGAATTGGAGTGGCTCCTATATCTTGGTAAGGGATTTCTCACCACCTTTTTCTAAATTAGTTGAGAAATTTGTTAAGCATTTTCATACAATGTGGAATATGAGACCATGATGATAGATTTATTCAATACAAACAAAGGAATGGTGAAATCTTATCTTCATTCCTCTAACATTGGCGAGGCTTAGATAGTAAATTCCCACAGCCAATTCTTGAGAAATAACTAGTTCTTATATTTATCACATTCAAAATAAGAGATGGAATTTTATTTACAAGTGTATTGTGTAACCACATATGATGAAACTATTAAAAAACGAGTTCAAATAGAGAAGGCCTTTCTTGCTAAAGAGCATAAAAATATTAAATTCTAAAGACAATCTTTTGATAAACCTAAATTCAAGAATAAAAATGTGTTGGCGATGGAGTGGCATAATCCAAACATATTCAAATAGTTTAAAATATAACTACAATTTTATTTCTCATAGAAAAGCCACAACAAGAAACCAAGTATTAACGATTCACTTCCTTAGAAGAACCATTAGAAGTTGTTTTCATAAACTAGTAAATGTAGACATGATAAAAACAATGAAAGTTGGACCTTTCAATGAGAACAAGCCTAAGCTAGCTTGGTATAAAGAACATGAATATTGTGAATACCATAGGGTTAAAGGACACTCAACCAATAGATTTCTAAAACTTAAAAGAACTATGTCCAAGGTTTGGTTGATTATGAAAATATTGAGGTTGGACAAAAGACATCTACATCACTTAATGAGCAATTGGGGATTTATCAAAACCCCTTCCTAACGCATGATCAATCACATACAAATTTTGGAACCAATATCAAAATATTCATATCAACAATGTTCATATTAAAAACCTCACCCACTCACATAATGCAATTGTGGGACATATTGATAGCTAAATTTCCACCATTGTTATGAAAGGCCCTTCTTATTCTTCTACAATAATACATATCAAAATTTATGTCCCTTGAGTCCTCCTTGACCTACTTCAAAAATATTTCCAAGCTCTCATTAGGAACTAGCTACCACCTACGACCTTACCTTTAGTCAATATGATATTTCCCTAGTTAAACCATTTTATAACTTCTATCTACAAATTGAAGTCTTTATCCCCAATCAAAATAAAAAAGGGTTATTGTAGACAATGAATAGGTCTAAATATCTAGATACCTTAAAATTGATCAAGAACCTTGGTTGCTTAAAGGAAGAATTGAATCCCCAAACTGTATCTATCAAGGAATATGACAATGTAGAGATGGAATCAACATGAATTATCCACCTTCCCATCATGGTCAAGCTTGCCATGAAACAAACCTTATGAAATGTTATAGATATTGGACTTCCATATAACATCATTCTTGGTCATCCTTACCTCCATGTTATGCAAGTTATCCCATCCACACTCTGTCATTGTGTTGAATTAATAAGCATGGAGGTTACAATTCTTGGAAATCCATACCCATGCCAATATAAAATTATGGAAGTTAAATATTGTAAATCCATCTATTGTCCAATCATAGAAATATCCACTAAATCTAAGCCAAAAAAATCATCCACCCATATAGATCCTACCAACCTTCCATCCACATCTAAAAGCTTGTCGTCTAAAAATCACTTTAAGATTCTTGACAAAGGATACGGTGAGTATGAAATGTATCACCTAAAATACATGGAAGGCTCATCATGAATAAGAATAAAATACCAACTTCATGTTAGTTTGGCTCAACAACATTTATCAACTTAGGTTTCCTTATAGAATAAATTATCGAAAGCTCCAATGCTTCATGGTTTTATGAAGATGAATTAGCACCCTATTATACAAATAATAAATATATTGTTACTATTAATATCATGAAAAAATAATGAAACACCAAGGAAAGGACTAGGTTTCCATGAATAAGGGATCTTGCCACCTATACATGTATATGTGAATTAAGAAACTCACAAGATAGGATGTGTTTCCTATTGAGAAAACTCGATCCAATTGTGACACTTCTATGATTTCAAAAATAATTTCATCTAATGCAAATGATGGCATGGTGTTCCTTTATAGCCTATAGGATGAGCTTGCCACAACCAATATCTTTTATGACATTATAGTCCTAACCATCCACCTTGAACAAATGCACTTTGAACTTATCAATTGAGACCAACAAGATTATTCATCATTTGACTATTTTAAAAATTATTTAACATTTGTAGAACTCATGGGACTAAGGGATCACATCCCATCATAGGAACATAAAAAATATTTTGGTATCAATCTTAACATAATGACATACTTTGGGGAACAAGGAGAGTTCCTTAGTCATAAAAATGAAAAAAAAGAAAAAAAGAAAAAGAAAAAAAAAGGTTGATTCCTTTAGTGAAATAGGATGTTTGATGAAACAAAAATGGTCAATATTTCTCAACAAGCAGAGGTATAAATTATAAATTATAATTTTAAAATAAATTTCTTGGTTAAGTTTTTACAAATTATAAACTTGTCTTACGATAATGGGGTTGAAATTGAAAAAAAAGGAAATGCTTTAGCTTTTCCAAGGAAATATCTCCTTCTATCGAGAAGTCAAGGCTCCATATTATCATAGAGATAGATGCAAAGGAAATGGGAGAGTCCAAGAAAGGTAGTAGCGATGGTGATAAAATTCAACAATATTATGTAAAGTTATTTCAATAGTTTGTTATTAATTTATAAATTTGATGTTACATTATTTTGTGTTAAGAATTAGTTAACATTGCCATAAATGATAATTTAACCTTTGAATCATTTGATTGCAGCCATTTGTTTAAGATGAAAAAAAGAGAGGAGATGATGTTAGTGTATTTGTTGCTAGAGAGGAGGTGGATTTGTATTTAATCAATGTTTTAGTGTGAAGATGAATTATCACTGATGTGAAACAATATTCAATTTGTCATGAAGTTCCACCATATTATGTGTTTAAGTTGGTATAATTGATGCAATCATTCTCCCACCAATTTAAATGAAAGTTATTATAATTGGTGCTATCATTTTGAATAGTGAATTTTGTTATATGGAACATATTGGACTTGAAATATTCCCTCCCAATGGTATGGGTTAATAATTTATTGCAAGAAAATTTTTGGTCGCTAGTGGTTAATTTTGTTTGATTATTTTTTATGGTTTGTTTCAAGACCAAGGATTGCAAATATTAGAAGAATGTAGCTTGAAATGGGATGCCCATCACTTAGGAATGAGATCGTTGAACAACCCTTCAATCCTTAGAATTACAAATATTATGAACTATATTTTCTTGCCACGAATAGACAATGCAAGAGATAGTAATTTTAGCTTATTTGAAATGAAAATGTCGGGACAAATTTTTATCTATCACAACCTACATAATATATTATATTTCCAATTAAAAAATAGATCGTTTATTATGTGTCTTTAGTCTTTTATGATGATGATATGATGGATGTTCTTTAGAATTATCTTGATAATGTGACTTCAATGCATATTTATCATTGTCATTTGATTATAACAATTTTAATAGTCCAATGTGATTGTATTAATATCAATGTTGACATGTGACTATGTTTTGCCACAATAGTTTGTCCCACTTATGGGGCATCCTACATTTTTTCCCCCAGAATCACATATTCTTTTGAAAAAAATAATGATTTAAACATTAAAGGGTCTCATTTAAAAGGGTTTGATAGACGAGGGCTATATCATACCCCCTTAGATCAAACCCCCATGGATAGAACCCCCCTAGTCTTAAATCAAACCCTTGATAGTCTCCTTCATACCTATCAAAATGCTAACCAAAAACTAATTTTCTTTCACCTTTTGGGGGATCAAATAAAGACATAGAAATTCCATTTTGTAAGAATACAATAATAGTATAAGCTTTCCAAAAATTATAATTTTAAATATTTTTTTAAATTATAATTTTAAAAAGGGTTCTCAAAAGAATTAAGGGGCCTCATTTTGAAATTATAATTTTAAAATTATAATTAAAAGAATTTCTATAATTTTAAACATTAAGGGGTCTCATCTAAAAATGTTTGATAGACAAGGGCTATATCATACTCCCTTAGATCAAACCCCTTTGGACAAAACCGCTCTAGTCTTAAATCAAACCCTTGATAGGCTCTTTTATACCTATCAAAATGATAACCAAAAACTAATTTTGCTTCACCTTTTGAGGGATCAAATGAAAACATATCGAAATTCCATTTTGTAAGAATACAATCCTTAGTATAAGCTTTCCAAAAATTATAATTTTAAATATTTTTAATTTGATTATATTTATTTTCTATTTTCTAGTTAATGTACTAGGTTTTTCAATAAACATTAAATTTCTATTTCACACATACAAAAAAATAAAGAAATAGAGATTTTTTTTTAAAATGTGCACCAAGTATTATGTCCTTATTTGAAAAACAAAAGTTTATTTAGATATATATTAAAAATGTTATGCATTATGGAACAAATTCATTTGAATTATATTTAATCTTCAAAAATTAATAAAAAATAAAATTTGCAACAAAAATTATGAAAAAATGTGTACTAGATAGATATTATTGATATGTGTTTAACAATTTATAATTTTATTCATTTTTGTAAAAATGTTATGAGATATGAAATATAGAAGAATGTCACTTTTAAAAAATGTTATTAATATTATGTAAAAAATTGTGGGTGGTTGGGGGGACGACCCTCCGAGTTGGCGGAGGGACTTTGGTGGATTGAGCTAAGTGGCGTACCTGTAGGAGTGTTTTATGTTGAGGAGGACGTTAGTGTGTCAAGTTGGTTTCATCGATCAAGGCCAGTAAATGTAATGATGGAGGTTCGTTCGAGCATGTTTTCTAAGGATGGTTGCGCATACGATGTAGAGGTTGAAGGACGAAATCATTGGTGCAAGGACATCTTGCCTTGCATTGAAATAATTGCTTGTTTGTGTGAAGTCTAAATTGCTAGTGTTGCGGACTCTATTAATGTGCGGAGGTGATAGTTGTGCAGTGTCAGAGTTTTCTTGGTAGTGATGCTTAGTTAATGGTGAGTCGGTTGGCAGCCTTCGCTTGGCTTCTGGAGTTGTCTGTGGACAACAATGGACAAGCATTTGAAGTTCATCATAGCAGTTTCAGTGGAGGGCTTGTCGTGGTTTGGTGCGGATACCCCAATTTCTCTGAGTGCAAAGTCGAGGCAGGCCGTGTTTCATGAGATCACGGATCAAAGATTGAAGTGAATTTTGCTTAATTTTGATCCTCTCACTGTTGTGGCGATTAAAATGATTTTGGGTATTGGCCATCTCGAGCGCAAGGAGTATGGGAGGGCAAGTTGCATGTTTCTTTATGGTTCTTGGCTTTTCTTCTTGGCAGCCAAGTTCCTAAGTTGGAGGCTAAGGAGTTGTTGGTGAGGCTATTTAGGAAGGATTTGGTAGGTGGTGTGGAGGAGGTTCTGAAGGCGACAATCTTTGGCATGGGGATCTCTCGACCAATGGATTTGGAGCTTTTGCGAAAGACCGATGAGGTTGTCAAGTTCTATCCCTTTCTCTTGGACTTGAGCAAAGCTCATGCATCATTGTATGACCGTTGCAGTGGCGGTGGATTATCTGAAGAAGATGCTAGGGTTAATGGCGGTTGGAGGCTTCAACTAGGTTAAGGACTTTGAGTCCTTTGCAAATCTTAACAGTTTTCTATAATTTGGTAGGTTTTTAATTAGTTAGTATTGTTATGGTCTAGTGGTGGCAAGTTTAGGTTTGTGGTTTTTTGGGTTTGCGCTATGGCACAACCAATTTTGTAAGCTAGAATGCCATGAACGTATTCTCTATGATGATGGTTGGAAGTCTGGTAGTTTTGGGGGTTTGTATGGAAGAATGATATTCTTGCTTACAGATAGGTGTATATACCCTTTTTAATTAATATAACCTAAAAATCTTACGTATCAAAAAAAAATATTATGTAAAAAGTTCAAAAAAACACATTTAGAATTTAGCAATGAAGGTTTAGGTTGAGGAAAAATAAATTGGAGAAGACAAATTCTAAGTAGTGTGAGAAGCCTATAGTATTGTTTGAGAAAAATATGTTAATGGAATTTTGAAAAGCATCATCTAGAGTAATGTTAGATATTATGGAGCATTTATTAGAAAGATGGATACAATTGTACAAACAAGCAATGGGTATCTTTGTATATGGTGTTAATGGAAGTACTACAAAGAATGAAATTGCAATTTGTACTCAAATAAATGCAAAAAAATAAAGATATATCTTAGGTGTGTACTATTCATTTTGTTAGTAGATGAAACATTATCTACAAACTTGTAAAAGGTATTAAATGTGTCATACTTTTTAACCAATTATTTATTATTAAAGAATGAGCCTATAAACAATAGATTTAATAGAAGTTTGGAGGGCTCTCATTCTTTTCCCAATACTTCCAATTAACAAGTCTAATTCATTTGTTTGCATTGAAGTGTCTACCTCTTCACATACACAAACCACTATTGAATTGATATAATAGAAGTTAAATGGTCCAACCTATACATGAAAGAAATTATGACAAAACAACAAAGTAACAACAAACTTGTAAAAGACGATATGACATTGAAATGATTATAACTATATCTTGGATGCAACTAAACTTGTGAAAGATAATTGACAATAAGAACTTCTCTATAGATAAATTTTGTTGATTGTGTGCATTTTTAGTTCATTGTTTATTTAAAACAATGAATAATTTGATTGTGCACATGTTTAGTTCATTATTTATTTAAAACAAAGGTTGCCTGAAAAACACAAGTATCACAAAAGAATTGTTTAGTTGATCATCTATTTGTAAAATAGGCTAAAATCAAGGTTAAGGTCATAAATCATCAAAACTCAAACTCTAGAGCCCTAAACAAACAATGAAGCACATATGAATATAGAAACACAAAACATAAAACAATATTATCAATATCTCTATGCCATGGTTGATTCACCTCTGTTGTCCTTCTCCATCTTGTTTTATATGCTTGATCGCTCTCATATTTGAGTATGCAACAATAAGCCTAGTGATAATGATAGCAAAATATTAAAGATTGTACTTGTCTCTTTGAATAGCAGTAGTTTAGGTTCATTGAAATGACAATGATAGGTCTTTTTTATAGAAAGCCAAATTGGAATGAAGGGCTAGGATTAAAAGCCAATATGACATGATAATCAATGGCCAAGATTAAAAGTTGTAGTATGAAATAGGGTTAGGGTTAAATTAGGGCAAAAATAGGACTAGGTTAAGGATGGATGGTTGAGATTAAATTATAAAATAATTCAATCAAGGGTGGAAATTAATTGAGATGTGAAAGATAAAAATGGCATGGATAAAGAAGTTGGCATAAAAAAAAGGTTGTAGGAGAGAATTAAATAATTATTTAATTTAGGAGGAAAAGTGAATAATTAAATAATTAAAACAATTATTTAATTATAGAGGAAGAGAGAAAGTTGACTTTTTAAATTAAATAAAAATTTAATTTAAAAGTGGAAGAAAAGGACAAATTTATAGAAGAAGAGAATAATGAATAATTAAATAAATAAATTATAGGGGAAATGGAACATTAGTGGTGTAATTAAATAAACAAAAATTCATTTAATTAAAAGAAGGATAAAAGATAAGAGATAAATTAATTAAATAATTAATATTATTTAATTAATAGAAAAAATATGACTTTTGACAATAAATAATTACAATTATTTAATTATTTAGAAAAGAAAAAGCGATTGATGCAGAAAAATGGTGTTCGCAGACGAAAGGCAATTTTTAGTATCTAGACACCTAAAATGCTTCCCTTGAACACAATCAACTTACCTATTATTTTCAAGAACACATGTGATTCCCTTTTAAAATGTCTACAATTCACTTCAAAACACCTACTCTTAAGATTTTGTTTTGCCTAAATATAAGGCAGAGGCATGCATCTTAATTCACAGGTAAGTGGTCGTCACCCGTTCATGCTGTCATTCATTAGTTTAAAAGGTGGTAATATATCAAATAGGAAGCTGGGGCAAAGGGCACACAAGCAAAATTCTTTGTACGCGGAAATAATGGTAGATATATCCAATAACAAGCAGTGGTGTCCGTCACTTGCTATTCAATATATTCACCACCATTCATCTTATTCTCTTTTATTAATGAATTGAAAAACAAATTTCTTAAGATCACAACTGTATCTGACAAAAGTTATCTATAGCTTACCATATCGATGCATGCATATAAAAACATGTAAAATGAATATTGTTTCTTGAAAATTTGTATTTGATGATACCTGCATTCATCAGACGTTTGAATATAAATATTAAAGCGTACAAGCAACAAAGGAACCCATGCCTGAACGATGTACTACAAGAACTGAAGTACTGAAACTGTTAACAAAAACTTTCTAGCAATATAAACACCTCTCTTTTCCATTTAACAATGGTCGTCTCAATATTATTGCCTTGCTGGTCATCTAACTACAAATGGCTCTCTTCCATGGACTCCAATTATTTAGATACTTTTTTCTGTAATATGTGCCAAGTTCATGTCAACACCTATCGCCACATGATTACAAAATCCAGTATATTTATCCAGACACTTGAACCAGAAATGCCATTAATGTTGACAACTAAAATAGTGGGGTTTAGGAGAGCAACTACACATTATCAATGCAAATAGCACGTCCATGCTTTGATATCTTTAGCATCGCAATTGATAAATCCAAGAAGTAGTCCACCTCGTTTCTCTGAAAAAAGGCACATTTAGTTACCCGCTTCTACAAACTTTTTCTGCGAATTAATTAGCTTGGTAGTTTATTTCCATAAACTAGTTCTTTAAACCGTTCATTTGCTGCAACCAATTCTGCCGTTATTCCTGGTTCTTTAGCAGAGTGACCCGCATCCGGAATTACCTAGATCCATTAGAACAAAAGAAACTTTTCAACATAAGAAAAAGGAAGTTTGTTATAGCTACAAAATTTCATGCTTAGTTCTTTGATAGGTATAAATGATCACAATTGTTAAGCTAACAAATTTTAAAATCCTTCCCATTGTCTCGAACATACATGGAATTTTAGAAATGAGCAAGTGATCCCAAATATAATATGAATGTTATAGCTAAGTGTTGCAGCTGACGTTGTGATGTCACAAGAAACTTCTTATCTGAAAAAAAAACCATGTAAGCCACTCAGAACTTCTCAAGGACATTATTTTTGTTCTATGAGAATTGGACAATTCGGTGAGTCTAATAAGATGACACTGTTGGGATATTAGGCATTGGAGGTTTCTTCCTAAATACAAAATAATCAAATACTTCTAGGTGATAGATTATTATTAGTGAACCAAGGGGCAAGTTCGATAGGATGACTCGATGGGGGTGAGAAGTCATGTCTTCTTATGATTACCATTAATAATAATTAAATGCGACTAATAAGGTATATAGCATCCCCTCTCTGGATTGAAAGGCTTTGACCCAAGCATAAATTGTGACAATAGCTACGCATAGAATCGGGATCGATTCATTAAAGGTGATATATGATTTAAAGGACATGTCTAATCAAAATGAGAAGACACATCTCCTCATAATTGATAATTAACCCTAATTAACTAGATATATAACAATAAAAAAATTATTAGTAATTTTAAATATTTGAAAAAACACAAATACAATTTTATATCAAAATAAAAATTGAACACCATACAAAGCTGGAATCCTTACATTTGAGAGGTAATTGTTAGGTGCTAGTACATGGGGCAATTCATTCACAAGCATGCTGAAACCAAATAATAAAGTTCTAAGTGATGGTCTTAGGTAGCATGTGCGATTGAATAGCTCTCTTAGAGATTGTTGAGTCATTCATCATGCACAGGTCTATACATAGACCTGTGCAGTAGAATTATGTGTATTTCAATATGGATATTATCTATGAGAATATGGTAATACATTGCTAGGGCTTTCTAACAACAATCCAACTAGAATAGAACTGTTGTTGCATATGTACTTTTAATTATCATTTTCGGGGGATGGTGGATGCTTAAGGTCATTTCCTTTAGTCTTCGCATAATATTGGGAAAAGATGAGGCATAGGAGCAACTTGGCTTGGGCTGTTTTAGAGAAGTTTTCTACCATAAATGGCATTGGCCATTGTATAGGGTGTACGGTATTGAAAAATAATAAAGAGTTCTTATTATAAATGTGGATAAAAACATAATGGATACAAACTCTATAGTAGGATATTATTGAATTGGAGATTTAGAATTAAGTAGGATGCGCTTGCATAGGAAAACTACAAGTGCAGCAGTAACTATTTCTAACATATTTTGCAAAACTTGTATAATACTTAATATGATACTGAATACAAAATAATAGACATTTTTATAGGAAGGAACTCTACCTTAAATTCGGCCTCTGGCCATGCTTTGTGAAGATCCCATGCAGACATCATCGGACAGCAAAGATCATATCTTCCCTGTTAAAATTTTTATTTCAAGAAAATCATGTCAAAATAGTTCTAGAGAAGCAAATCGCCTTCTTCATTCATACAATACTAAAGCAAGACTGAGGTTAAAAGAGTTATAAGGATGTTTTTAAGTTTAAGAGCAATATTAGTGATTTATATGTGTTACGTACATAAATCACAGTGTGTGGTATGTTATTGTGTCTTCAATTTCTTTAGGGAGACTTGTCATCAGCACTAATTTATACATTTTGCAGAAACGTACATTTTATATTTTAAATTAAATGGAAAATTCTGAAAGACCATCGTAAATCCACTGTAAGGTGGCAGTAATCAGGGAGGGATCTTTCTGCATAGTCTCACTCTTAATATCATGTACAAAAAAAGAAGACATGTCACCAGACTTACATGAATAGAGCATTATGTTATTTCAGGGTTTTCATCCTTGTCTTAGTAATACAGGCACGACCTTCCCATAACTGAATTCATATCATTTGTCAAAATTTGGATTGTAGACATCATTTTTTTTTGCGCTTATAAGAAAACTTCAAGCATGCACAACCAAAAAACGAATTAAATTTGGAAGGATTACAGGGTCAACTTTTAATGAAAATGACAAATAAACATAGGACTTTACAAATCCACAACCTAAACATATATGTTAAAGCAACACGAATATTATCCCTTATACATAAAGGTTAAATGTTTCGGTTAAGAGAAATTAATCCTTTAACGAAGGCAATTGATTTGCTTCCTATTGTTTTCCAATTTATTTCCAGCACGCATGATTAAAGCCCTTGTTTTTTGAAAAGAGGCAAATCTGAATTTATTAAAGAAATAGTATTATTTTATTTACGACTTTATCACTAGTAAAACAAATATTATCTTTTGCACAATTTCTCACACATTCTCCCGTCCCCTTGACAAATGTAGGGAACATCTAACATAAGAATGGATGAGAAACTGAATAACTAGTTCAGTAACTTATGAGTTAAAAAGATAAAGCTTAAATGACACGAGAAAAGTCGGCAACTAAAGAACAAATTCTAGTTATCAAGGCATGAAGACAATACAAAAAACAGCAAACAACAGGAAACCGGGACAATTTACCTACATCTTATTTGAATCTAAATAGGCATTGAATAATATCAATACATGATAGGAAATGCATCTTAGATCAATCTTAAACCTAATGTTTTATAGATCTTCATTTTCTAGATTGTTAGTTCTATGCAATGTGCACTGAGAAATAAAGAAACCTTGAACCGAATCTATTGCATGTCCAAGCTAACACAAAATGTGATCAGAAAACATTTCATTATCATACAATTTGAACATATTTGTTTCCCTGGATCCTCAAATTGAAGAAACCTTAATGTTGAGTCCTTGTAAATGATTTACTGTGACAATATGAACCCTTGAGACATAAAACCTCTTACCTTTGGTTGCTAATATCACACCTCCATTTCCTTGAGTAGTTGTAGATGAATTTAATTTCTTGGTTTCCGTCTTGAAAACTAAGTATTTTGGTTGTCAGGACTTTTCAGAATGTAAGAAGGGATTCAAGAGGGGTGTTGATTGTCAAGAAATTTGAAACTGCAAGGTGGGATTCAAGACAGAGATCTAGAGAGTCTCAAGACCAACCTCAAGAATTTCTGCAATGCACTAGAGGGATTTCAAACAAGATTTTATTGATCTTGAGAACAAGGTTATGACAACAGCTAATGACATATATTTCATTCGTGAGAAAATGCATATCCATTCAGACAAGAATCTATGAAGATTCTACCATCTGTGCTTCAACAGGATCAATAAATAAGCATTAATGGAACATCCATCTTGCACAACACTGCATGTTTGCATAGAAGAACTCAGAGTTTTTGAAAAAGGGAACCATCTCACAAAGTGCCATCTTAGAGAAGCATTGGAGATTGGTAAACACCCCTGAAATTTGTATAAGAACGATGGCCTTGGTCTAGTACCCCACCCTGCCTTACCTTCTTAATACACCTGATTAGTGCATTGTCTAAACCTTGTTTGCTAGATTGTGACCTCATACATTGAATAGGACTCATGCATATAATTTATGTTGGATATATGTATGATGTTGCTGTTGGCGTTTAAATTCGCACCTCTGGAATGCGGATTTGAAAACAGACAGCTATGCACAGATAAACTGCTCTTCAAATTAGGAGGGGAAGCTCCCTCTTGCTGATGGTGTTGTAAGAAAGTAAACTAAAACTAAGTTGCCTATCTTTTTGATCAGCTTAGAGCACAAGGTTTATTAAACACAAACGCCGCAGCTGAGATTTTCTGATATAAGAAGTTCAACTACGACTAACTTAAACTAAAGACGTTCCTAACCTCTCAAGTAATAGCAGAGCAAGAGAAGCTAGAAATTAACAAGGTAGATTTTCTGACAAAGTACTTCAATAATCTCTCTCTCAACAAACACCTACACACTTCACTGCAAGTTGAAATCAAGATCATAAAAGCAAAACATAAATAACGGAAATCTGAGATTTTGGATCAAGGCAAAGGAGGCTCATGATTTTATTACTCAAATCTCTGGAACAGAACTCCCTTCTAACATGCCTGGAACAAGAGGTTGCAGCTAAAGAGGCTTGCAATCTTGCTCTTCACACAATAGAAAACAGCAATTACACTAACTCCTTGTTGGCTAAAGAGGCTCAACAACTTGCTTATCACAACACAATTGAACAATACTTGAGTAACAAATAGAAGGCACAATAGGCTCAGCGTTTTGTTCTCACTAGCACGGTTCAAAAAAAACTAAATGAGCAAAGGCTCTTATTTATAGAGAAGCAGAGGAGTAGGGAACCCTAAAATCTCCTTGCTTTCACAATCTAGGGCTTGCTCAGCAAGCAAGCTTTATTACTAAATCTAGAAAGAAGATAACATCTAAAACCCTTGAAAGCAGAAAAAGCGGGAAACGCCAACTATTACATCTTATCTTCTTTCTCTTCTCAAAGAATGGATAAAGATCATTCCAATAATAGAAAGAAAGCGGGAAAGAAAGCTTCTAGAAGAAAGCTGCTTTAAAGCTCGATCACATCCGCTAGGAAATTAGAAACTGTGTCCCGGTTCGGTGCATCTATACTGTCTTAAGGCAGTATTCCGATTCTCCAAGATCTCTTCGCCTTTTGTGATCAAACCTAGAGGATCTTTCACTTCTTCAACTGTTTTATGAGTTCTATTCTTGCAAAACATCGCTGCCCAAAAAGATGATTCACTAATTGATAACTTGGCGGCTCTGCAACTTTATGCTTCTGACACCTCTCTTGATTTCCATTAGAAGATTATTGCAACACTCTTTTCCGATACCTTTCCTCTTTCTCATATCACACCTTCTTTTGTTCTTCAGCTGAGATGATGAAGTTCTAACATAGTGCTGATTTGCTCTTAAACTCGAGGGGAGTGTATTCCATATTGAAAACCTTGAAGAATGACTGTAAACTCGCCTATGTTTAGACAAGTTTTGAGCAACCTTCTATTTTTAGAATGCTGGTTTTTCGTCTTCAAACGGACAAATTTTGGAAATTTTTCTGAGATATGGGTTTTGCTCAGAATCTTGTTGCAAGACAACCCAGATCGTCCGTTTTTGAAAATCTTGAATTTAGACTGAAAAAGCAGCAAACCCTAATTTCTTCAATTTTTCACCGAAAAAGCTGGCACCTGGGTTTTGTTCAGAATACAATTAGAAATGGACCCAGTTGATTAGATTTGAAAAACACTGATGGCTGATCGAAAAAGCAGCCAACCCTAGAATTTGAAATTTTCTTGAAAAAGCTGTGATATGGGTTTTCTTCAGAAGACTGTTTAGAGAGGACCCAGATGATCAAAAATTGGAAACCTGGAAGATTTCACTGACATGCAACTAAAAAGCAGCTGCTGCAACTTGATGAAAGTTTCTTGAAAAATTCTTCAGAAGATTGAGGCAAAAAGACCCAGATGATTGAAAAATGGAATGCCTTGGTCTTCTTCTTGAAAAGTTTAATCTTCTGGATGAAAAAGCTTGAAAAAGCAAGGGTTTATGTTGCTGGTCTGAAAAATATGATGAAAAACCAGCAAGCTACGTTCTTGAATCCTGAAAAATTTCTTCAAACTTGCTGCTCCAACTTTCTCCCTTGAAGGCTACCTGCAAAAATAATGAAAATAACATAAAAGAAAGATGTTAAATAGACTTAGGGTTTTGTCTTTGCTTTGCTTTCTTTTGCTTTTATCTCCAAAACCCTAAATCTTAGCTTCATTGAACTTGGACGCCTCTTTCTTCTCTTGCAATCTTGAAAATTTTGAAAATCTATGAAAATTTTCTAAGGCATGAAACTTTAGGCGCCTCTCTCCAAGAGGGGCGCTTATTTTCACCAGTGTTAGTCAAAACTTTGACTTTTTCAACTTTTCTCCATTTTTACATGCTACTTCGCCACTGATTTCTCGTTGACAGACCAACCCGACAGGCGAGCTGAATGGTTCACGACGGAGCCTGACTGAAACTGAGAAGGATGTTCTGGAGGAGCCTTTGGCTAAAAACTTGATCTTGACCTCTGAATTCATGGGAGGCTTTTCCTTCGAGGGGCTCCGAACTTTCACAGTGTTAGCCATTTTTCTGATCTACAATTTCTTCATTAGCTCCTCTTCTACAGATGATTTCGTTGAATTTGGAGTTCCAGGCGTCGGATCGACTAAAGACTATGCTCATCGCGAAGCTGACGAAGAATAAGGAGGAGTCTTCTGGAAACACGTTTGTTAAAAAGTGGATTTTCACCCTTCAAAAGCTTGGGCGCCCCTGGCAAGTTGGGGCGCCCAACTTTACCAGAGTTAGTTAATTTTTGCATTTTTTACTTTGCTTCTGAATTTTAGTTCTCAGCCTTTGTCGGACCCCACTTTTAGCTCTTCGTATCTGGTGACTGCGAACTTCGATTGACGTGCCGAGTGTCTTGCTGGAAAGCTGGATCAACCGAGACAAAAACACGTTAGAGCCTTGTCTGCAAATTCATTTGTCTGGCCTCTTGAAAGCTTGGGCGCCTTTCTTCAACTGGGGCGCCCATTTTCTCAACACTTAGTCAATTTTGTAATCTTTTCCAAATTCTTCACGTTGACTTCAGTTTGAAACCTCCCGTTCGGCGCTGAATTCCGGATGACTGAATCGCCTGATGACCTTGCCGCTGAATCCACTGCGAAACTGGCAGAGAATTGAACAACATTGACTGGAGGCGCCAACCCTAATTCTGACATTTGATGCCCTGAAAATATGGGCGCCTTTCTTCAACAGGGGCGCCCAAACCCAGCAGTGTTAGAAAATTTTCATGAATTTCCAATTTTCTTTCTCGTTCTTCATGCATGTTCATCATCTTGCCTTTTGTTGAACATCTGAGTGTTGATTTTGACGCCTGGCAGCTGAATGACCTCCATTGATGACCTTGGAACTCCAGATATGCTTCTGAAAAAGCTAAATAGACCCAGTAGGGAAAAACTGATTATTTTAAGATTCTGACTGCACCAGCCTGATACGGACACATTTTGAGCCAATCAAAATCAGTTCGGACCCTGTCGGACCAACTTTCTATTTTTAGAAAATTTTGCCAGTATCCGTTTGAAAGAAACCCAGAAAAACCCAGAAAACGTTACTATTTCGAGAAAATTTCTAAAAATAGCAGTTTTCCTAAAATTTAGGGATGAAAAACTGAGATCTGGGTTTTATAGGTTAAGCAGCTCTCAGCAGACCCAGATTGTTAGAAATTGAAAATTTTGCGTTTTAACCCTCCATGCAAGACATGCACGCCCAAATTTTGACCTTTTTGACTGATTTAACAAGACTTTTACTCATTTCTTCAAAATGTCTAAGTGTAACAAAAATTTTAATTTTTGGGGTACAACACAAGCGATTACGAACTCAAGGCTCTGAACTGATATAGGAATAGACACTGCTGCGAGGAGTCCAAAATGTCCCAGGTTCCTGATTGAGGTGTTGCCTGCGCTCTCCAAGGCATGTAGATCGAACACTCACTTGATATGATGCAAGTCTGTCTCAGCTGTTTTGATGTAATCGTGATAGAGAGCTGATTCGGCTTTGAAAACATTGGGAGTGTACTCCATTTCGGAAAACTTGAAGAATGACTGTAAACTCGCCTTGGTTCTGACAAGTCTTGAACAATTTCTATTTTTAGAATGCTGATTTTTGTTCTCCAACGGACAGATTTTTGAGGAAATTTTCTGAGATATGGGTTTTGCTCAAAATTTTGATGCAAGACAACCCAGATAGTCCGTTTTTGAAAATTTTGAATTTTGCCTAAAAAAGCAGCAAACCCTAATTTCTTCAATTTTTCCCGAACAAAGCTGGCACCTGGGTTTTTTTCAGAACAAGATTAGAAATAGACCCAGTTGATTAGATTTGCAAAACCCTAACGATTGATCGAAAAAGCAGCCAACCCTAGGTTTTGAAATTTTCTTGAAAAAAAGTTGCGATATGGGTTTTCTTCAGAAGACTGATTGGAAAGGACCCAGATGGTTGAAATTTGAATGCACTAAGGTTTTCACTGTCATGCAAAATAAAAGCACTTGCTGCAACTTGATGAAGTTCTTGAAAAATCCTTCAGAAGATTGAGACAAAAAGACCCAAATGACAGAAGAAAGGAAAGCCTTCGCCTTTTGCTTGAAAAATTCGATCTTCTGGAACAAAAAGCTTGAAAAAGCAAGGGTTTATGCTTGCTGATCTGAAAAATCTGATGTAAAACCAGCAAAGATGGATTCTTGAATCATAAAAATTCTTCAAACTTGCTGCTCCAACTTTCTCCTCTGAAGGCTACCTGCAAAAATAATGAAAAATACATTGAAAAGAGGTGTTAAATAGACTTTAGGGCTTTGGATTATGTTTTGCTTTCTTTGCTTTTATTTCCAAAACCCTAAAACTCAGCTTCCTTGAACTTGGACGCCATCTTCCTTTTGCAATTTTGAAACTTTTTTGAAAATCTCAAAAATTTCTCTAAGGCATGAACATTTGGGTGCCCTTCTTCACCAGGGGCGCCCACTTCCTTTAGTGTTAGTTTATTTTTTTGATATTTTCAACTTTTCACCATTTTGACATGCTACTTCGCCTCAGATTTCCTGTTGACAGATTAACCTGACAGGCGAGCTGAAGGTTTCACGGCGAAGCCTGACTAATCCTGAGAAAGAACTGCTGGAGGCACCTTTGGAAAAATCCTTCATTTTGACCTCCGAAATCCTAAGTGCCCATTCCTTCCAGGGGCGCCCACTTTGTCCAGAGTTAGCCATTTTCATGACCTCAAATTTCTTCATAAACTCCTCTCCTACAGATGATTTCTCTGAATCTGGAGTTCCGGGCATCGGATCGACTGAAGACTATGCTCATCGCAAAGCTGACGAAATATGAAGAGGGGTCTTCTGGAACGATGTTCGCCAAAAAATGAATTTAAAGCCTCCAAAAGTTTGGGCGCCCATCTTGGCTGGGGGCACCCACTTTTACCAGACTTAGTTTATTTTTGATTTTTCTGTGTTTGCTTCTGAAACTTTGTTCTCAGCCTTCGTCGAACCCCCTGTTCAGCTCCTTGTATCTAGTGACTGCGGACTCTGATTGACGTGCAAGATATCTCGTTTGAAAGCTGGATCAATCGTGAAGAAATTTCGTTAGTCACTCGTCTGCAGATTCATCTGTTAGGGCCCTTGAAAACTTGGGCGCCTTTTTCACCAGGGGCGCCCATCTTCTCCACACTTAGTCAAATTTTGATCTTTTTCAACTTTTTTGTTCTAACTTCAGTTTGGATACCCCAGTTCGGCGTCGAATTCCGGATGACTGAGTAATCTGATAACTGCACCGTTGGATTTGTCGCGGAGCTGACAGAGAATAGAACAAGTTTGACTAGGGGTTTGAAACCCTAATTTTGTCATATGAAGCCCTAAAAAGGTGGGCGCCCATGTCTGGCAGTGTTAGGAAATTTTCATCATTTTCATCTTCTCCCTCATTCATTGCGCATATTCATCATCTTGCCTTTTGTTGAAAGTTTGAATGCTGAAACTGTCGCCTGGCAGCCGACTGACCTCCATTGATGACCTCGGAGCTCCTAATATGCTTCTGAAAAGCAGAATAGACCCAGTAGGGCAAAAGTGATCTTTTTAAGATTTTGACTACACCAGCCTGATATGAACGTGTTTTGAGCCAATCAAAATCAGTTCGGACCCTGTCGGACCAACTTTCTATTTTTAGAAAGTTTTCCCAGTACCCATTTCTAAAGAAACCCAGAAAAACCCAGAAAACGTTACTATTTTTAGAAAATTTATAAAAATAGCAGTTTTCCTAAAATTTAGGGATGAAAAACTAAGATCTGGGTTTTGTGGATAAAGCTGCTCTGAGCAGACCCAGATTGTCAGAATTTGAAAATTTTGTGTTTTAACCCCTCATGCAAGACGTGCACACCCAAATTTTGACCTTTTTGACTGATTTAACAAGACTTTTACTCATTTCTTCAAAATGTCTAAGTATAACAAAAAATTTAATTTTGGGGTACAACAGTTGCTCTTAATACTTCATGAATTTACGTGATATTTTGAATGTGTAGATGTGTGAATTTTATCATTAGATCAATTTTCTAGCAGTTTAGTCTATATTAAAAGAGCATTTTAATTCATTGTGTTTTAATTTTATCTTGTCATCTTTGAGGTACCTTAATTTCTTTTTGTTTATTTGCAAATTAATATACATGCCATGATTAGTTAAAAGGTTTACAGTTGTATGGGTTGTTAAATGAGTCAAAAGAAAGAGGAAGCTCTAAACATTGTGGCACTTTGAAACAAAAAGAAGTTGTAACTGGAATCCTTTTGGAAAATTCTTTCTAATGATTGGTGACATGGCATATTGTTGTATCCATATGGAACTTTTATATCGTGTCACATTTTTAAACTAAAATCTTGATTTACCTAGCTTTAACATGTTTCAAACCTTCTATGCTTCCCATCATCTTGTTGGCCTTTGGTTCTTTTCTAACCCTTGTAGGATCATAAATGCTCATCAAAGATTGGAAATGAGCCAATATAAAAAAGCTAAACTTTTGAAATTTTTGAAGTCTTGAGTATTGGTGTGCTCCTAAAAGTCAAAGGAAGATAGTCTATTCAAGCACACCTAAAATTTGAAAAATGTACCAATGCAAAGGCACATGGATCAATCTGCAAAGGGTGTAAAATAGGGTACAAGGACACATTGTATGACAAACATGCATTTCTATAATGAAATCATAGAGTTTTTTGAAAATCCATAATCTAGTGTACAAGGGCATGCCAAATGATTAGGACGTGCCTCTACAAAAGGTCAACAAGAGATGCATGTAGTATAGGAAAGACATGGCCAAGATAGGTAAGAAACACCAATTCAAACAAAAATATATATTAAAAGAAAAGTGTGTTTGACAATGTATAGGGGCACGCTAGAAGTATGGCACACGCTACAGTAAAGAACGAAAATTTTCAAAATTTTGTTGTAATGTATTTGCATGCACCAAGAAGCTTAGGTGCGCTAGTACAAAATATCAATATTTTATCTTTATGAATCCTAATGCATGAGTCAAAGGTGAAGGGCACGCATCTATGCAAAACATTTAACGGTTCAATGGTGCATGAAAAGAAACAATGGTGTGTGAGAGGAAGAAAGCTGCACAAAGAAGGGAGAATCACCATGTTCTAAAACAACTCATAGATGCACACCAATACACATCAAACTTTTCTTTTCAAACTTTCTTTTACCTTTAGAGTATTGGTGCATATTAGAGGAGAAGGATGCATCTAAGCAAAGGCCTATCTATGTAAAAGGTGTGTGTAGAATTAGAGACAAGCACACATGCGAGGGGTTAGGCATGTCAAATAGTGTGAAGGCACATAGATATGTTTAAATAGAGTACTAGTGCATTTGACAAAGGAAGTGTTTGCTTCTATAAATAAGTCAATCTTCAAAAAATCAAGAGCCAGTGTATAGGGGCGTGCTTGGGTAGCTAGAGTGCACCAATTTAAGCACCTTTCACAATGTTTAGCTATGCACTAGGATTCAAGTGTGCGTAAATACAAAGGAACAAAAGTTTATTTAAAAAGTTAAAATTTTACCCCCTAATGAAGAGATTTATTTTTTCTCAACCACACATCTAAGCGTAGGCATGAGCCAATACAAAGTAGGTATGTTCAGATTGTAGTCTAGTGTTCAAGTAAACCTAGAACTTGAGATGGACACTCTAGCAAACAAGGAGAATCTTAGAAAATTGAGTATGTTCAGCTGCACACCTATGCCCAGGTGCACATTAATACAAAACATTTTTTTTGGTCAACCCATATTCAAGGGCACCTAATAGAAGAATGACACACTTATTCAAAAGAGGGATCTGTATGAGTAGATTTTCAAGGTTTTTTTGAGGGTTAGTCATGACCAAAGGAAAATTTGCACACTTAAGTCATCTAGAGCTACTTATCCAAAAGTCAATTTTAGCTTGTGCTAAAAATAGTTGTCACCATCTTCAAAGAGAAGAGCATATTTTGGGATTCGTTATTTTTAACTAGAACTATTTTTAACGATCTCTATTTTTAGCACCAGGAACCAGTGTTATTTTTAGCCTTCCACTATTTTTTACATTTGTTATTTATAACCTAGAGCTAGGTATTTTTAGATCATCTATTTTGAGATCTTTTTCCTTGCCAGAGATGTGAGCATTAAGTCATGATTTGTAATAAATTCAATATACAACTTAACTAGAGGTTGAATGGTTTTAGTTTTAGTATTAGACGATAAGTAATTATAATAAAAATTACATTTCATGCAATCAATTATTCTTAGAGTAGTAGTTGTTTTCTATTTATTTTCGTGCAATAGCTTTGTAACCAATATAAATGTCCTTTTGCACTTAAATCAATCAATGGTAATTCTCATGTCTACATATTGCTAGAGTTGCTATTCATCCAGCATTTAACATTATTTTCATCCAAAATTTGTTCACTCAATAAGATTTATTACACCTTTCTTTCTTATGAATGTTTATTGAGATGTTGTGCTATGTGTGCTAAGGGTTATATTGTTTTGGTGAATTTGAAAGTTTTGTATTGCAAATAAGATTGAAAGTATAGATCACGGCTTTGTATTGAATCTTGAATTTAATTTACCATAGTGCTCATGTTTCTATGTTAATCTACCCAATCCATGTATGCTTGCCCTACTCAATCTCAATTTTAACTAAATGACATAAGCATGTAGTTATATAATTTTTTTAAGTCAAAAAGTATTAAATCCTTTGCCTAGTGTTGAAAGAGCATCTTAATCTTTTACCCTAGAAAAAACCAGAAAGATATATTCAACATGAATGTGAACCACCCAAAAACCATTGCAAAGTTTTACCAGTGTTCCACGGAGACGCGTCTCCCCCCTTTTTTGTGCCGTCTCCCCGTCCGGGACGTTTCAGAGACTTGGGGACGCCATGGAGACGTCCCTTGGCCATCCCGCCACCGCCGTCGGGACGTGAGAGACGTCTCTGAGACGGGGGAGACGTCTGGGCGTCTCCGAGACGTCTCAGAGACGTCCAAGCGTCCCTCGAGCGTCTCGGAGACGCCCAGGAGTCTCCCGCGCTGGGACGCATTTTAAAGTGCTTTTTTTTTAAAATCTTTTATTTTTCTTGAAGTTTGTGCATGGGGCCGAACCCTAAAGGCCTATGGGACCCATCTCAAAGCCTCTAAATGAAATAAAACTCTCAAATTGCTTTCTTTTTTACTCATATATGCATTTGATGTTTTGGAGCAGCTAGGTGAAGAAGAGGAAAACCAGTGAGAAGAGTGAGTGAAAGAGTGAGTTTGAGGTGCTGCAAGTGCAAGAGGGGTGAGAAGGAGAAAGAAGAAGAAGAGGAGGAGCATTCTACACCAATTTTGAAGGATTTTTCAAGCACAAGGTAGGATTTTATGACTGTTTATCTTAGTTTTTTCAATTTTTTTTTGTTTTGTTTTCCAAGTTTTTAGATTCATTTTGAAAATGTAGTTTGATGTTTTTAATGGGCATTGAAATGAAAATCAAAACATGAATATGCATTTGCAGCCACATGTCTATGAAATTATGATTAAAAATTTAATCATAATTTCATATACATGGCTGCAAATGCATATTCATATTCTTCATTTTCATTTCAAGGCTCATTTTTTTTTCTTTCATCTTTCCATCAAGATTCATCATGAAATTTTAAAATTTTATTTTAAAATTTGTTAAACAGAAACTAGGCTGAAACTAGGCACTTATAGAATTTATTTGTTTATTGCAGTGTCACAATGAGCTCTCATGACAATGATGACATCAACATGAGTGAGGATGAAGCTCATTCACATAGTGATGTTGATCCTGAATATGAACCTGGGGTTGAGGGGGATGACCATGGGGATGAGCATGAAGTCCAAACTAGTTCCATGGCAAGTGAAGCAAGTAATGTAAATTGCCCTTCTGCAATATTGGCAAAGTATGCTAGGGGTCCTTTTGATCCCACTTCCCCTCTCAAACAATTTGCAACAAAAGATCTAAGCAGGCAACCGCAAGCGGCAATAGCTGGTGGCACAAGGAGGTGGAAGTGCAACTTTTGTGGTGGTGGGTGGTATGGCAGCATCACTAGAGTTAATGCACACCTCCTTTTCATTAAAGGAAAAGGTGTGGGGATATGTCGTTTTTTATTAAAACCGGAAAACCTGAAATTCAAAATTGAAATAAATAAGTTATGGGGTGTTCATGATGATACTCCAGTTGCACCTGTGCCTACTACTTTGTCTCATAGGACACAGCTTCAGCATAGCCAACAACAGAGATCTAGCCATACTTTGCAGACGAGAGTAGGAGGGACACCAGGTTCTTCTTCTAGTGCCTATGCAGGAGAGGGGAGGGGGAAACGGAAAGTGCAAAGTCAAACTCAAAGTAACCCCATTGCAGATTTGTTTAATGTGCAGCTCAAGGATGAGATAGATGATGCCATTGGCAAGTTCTTCTTTGCCAATGGCATCCCGTTTCATGTTGCCCGATCTCCTTATTTTAAGGATATGATATCGATGGTGGCAAAGGGAGGACCATCATATGTGCCACCAGGTGAGACGAAATTGAGGACAGCGATCTTGGATAAGAACTATTCCAAGATCAATTTGTTGATGGAGAAGATGAAGGAGTGTTGGATTGAGACAGGATGTAGCATAGTCATGGATGGGTGGACGAACATTAGCCATCGTCCACTCATTAACATCATGGTTACATGTACTGAGGGCCCATATTTTCTTAAGGCAGTTGATTGTTCAGGGCATCGCAAAGATGCTGATTTTCAGTTTGAGGTTCTCAGAGGTGCTATTGAGGAGGTTGGGCCACAAAATGTGGTCCAAGTTGTGACAGATGCTGCGCATGTGTGCAAAGCTGCAGGGAGACTTATTGAGGCTACTTATAGGCATATCTGGTGGACCCCATGTTGTGTGCATGCCATGAACAATGCACTCAAGGACATGGGAAAGATTGAATGGATTAGAGCAGTGGTTCATGATGCGAGAGATGTGCAGATGTTTATCTGCAACCACCACACATCACATGCACTTTTCAGGACCTTCGCTAAGAAGGAGTTCCTGAAACCTACTGATACGAGATATGGTTCTTATTTCATTCTCTTAGACAGAATGATTGAGTTGCAAGAGGCACTGCAACTCATGGTCATGACAGCAGATTGGAGTAGGTGGGCCGAGTCTAGGACAGAGCATGGGAGGAAGGTGAAGGATACAGTGAAGAGCGATGTGTTTTGGGCTGATGCAAAATATATTGTTGCCATCATTAAACCAGTTTTCCAGGTTATCAGGTATGGGGATGCGGATGCACCTAGCCTTGGAGAGGTGTATGAGTGCATTGATTCTATGCTTGATCAGATGAGGGCTGTTGTGCGAGAGAGGGACCCTACATTAGCATTCTACCACGAGCACATTCAGCCAATCATTCACAGGAGATGGGAGAAGCTCAACACTCCCTTGCACATGGCAGCCTATGCACTTAATCCTAAGTGGTACTTGACTAGGCCTGGTAGAGTAACACCGATACAGGATGCAGAGGTGAAGGCAGGGTTCTTTAGGTGCATTGAGAGGATGTATGATGATGTAGATGCCAGTGTGATTCGCACTGAGTGGACCAAATTTGCCACTCTTAGAGGTTATTCAGATGCAGCCAAGATGGATATGCGAACTATGGCGCAGGAGGACCCAATTTTGTGGTGGACTTGCCATGGATCAGGATCTTTGACTACCACTCTAGCCATTCGATTGTTATCTCAGGTTTCTAGTTCTTCAGCTGCTGAGAGGAATTGGTCTACATATAGCTTCATCCACTCTCTTAAGAGGAACAGACTTACCTCTAGGAGAGCAGAGAAGCTTGTGGCTGTACATAGTGCTTTGCGTCTCATTGACCGCAAATCACTTTTGTACAAAGAGAGTCCAGCAGCACGGTGGGATGTAGACCCAGAGGAGCCAGCACAGATTGATGAGGATGCTGCAGTTTCGGCTTCAGATGCAGGGCTGGTTGGTATTAGTTTGGCAGCGCTTGATCGCGAGGATTCCAGTAGTTCGAGTGATGAGGAGTTTGGGGATGATTAGAGGCCTCCCTTCACTACATTTTTGCATTTTGTACTTATTTTGATTATGATATCAAACTATCAATGTACTCATGCTACTTATTTTTATCATTATGATATGATATTATGATGTGACATGTCATATTTTCGATATTCATATAATAGAAATCTCAAATTCGACAATTTCATTTGTCAAATTTTAATATTTTATTTGATTAGTGATTACTAATAGTTTTCAAGTATTCAAAATGTTAGTATTTGCAATTTTACTAATTTGCCAAAGTTTAATTTGAATTGTTATTCTAAAACATCTTTTTATAACTAGTTATTCAAGTACCATATGTATATCAGCGCCGCCCCCCGCCGCCGTCCCCCGCCGTCCCCCCGCCGTCCCCAAACTTAGACCCCTTGTCCCCCCGTCTCCGAGACCCGTCCCCCACACGGAGACGCGTCCCCTTCAGGAGACTCCGTGGAACATTGAGTTCTACTATGTATGTGTTGCAATGCATATATATGTGTGTGTGTGTGTGTGTGTATATATATGTATATGTATATGTGTGTATATATAAATGTATATATATACACACACACACATATATATAGGTATATATACATATATATATATATATATATATATATATATATATAGATTATAAATTGTAAGTACATATTGTCTTGTTTTAGGTTAGTTTTTAATTGTAGGGAGCTTCCTCTTCTAATTCAAAGTGTGGTTTTATTGCACATCTATTCCCATTTTGTGTTAAATTGAAAGGTGCAAATTAAAACACTAATAGTTTTTTATGATTCCGCTAGGGAACAACATAAGACTATTATCTTTTCCATCAAGTCATTCAATTTGGCATAAAGGTTCCAAAGTTCATATACATATTTTTAGCTTCAAAAGAAGAACTCTTGTATTCAATGGCTAACCAAGATGGTAAGTACATCAACAATTGTCCACCTCCATTGTTGCTATGTGGAAATCAAATTGGCCCATTGGAAAAAATTCATGAGCTTTCTCGAAGATCAAGAAAGAATTTTCCTAAGTTCTACAATGATAGCAAGTAGCATTTCGACACGCACATTTCAGCCTTCACCATTGCATGTGGAATTCTAAGCCAATCATATGAAGATGTTCCTTTCTCTTGTTTGTGGAGACATTGCAAGGCACAACAATTGGTTGGTTTCACTACCTTACCATTGGCTCAATCACGAGTTGGGAGTTAATGAGTAAATGTAATGTCCCCATTTTTGCTATTTTCCCTTCGGTGACTGATAGCCTATTTCCGGAAGCCAGTAGGCTCGTCAGAGGTTAAATTAGGGTTTCTTATCTCATTGGGGTTCTAAAGCATTTTTGAAGGTTTGCATGTATGAGTTTTTGATGCATGTCTGGTGGAGTTTTCTGGGTTTTCAGAGAGCTTCGTAGTGGTATGTTTTGCAAAGGCATTGGACAACTTTTCAGAATTTACTATTTTTAGTAAGTTCTATTTCTGGCAGTGCCATCTTGGGCAGTAGCATCAACAGTCAGCTCAGTTTCCATTTCGGGCAGTGCAGTTTGGAACATATTTGGCTTTCAGCATTTTGAGGCTCATTTTGGGTAAAATGATTTATTCTAAGTCATTAATGTTTTAATTTCTTATTGGCCCCCTTGGCCTAGTATTAATGACTTTAAGTTGTTTTAAAAGGTGGTCTTTGAGGGTGGACGCCTCATGTGAGATAATTCAATATTTCATAATGTTTATTAAATGTTTATGAGCCTTGGACGCCTAGAAGAGGGAGAATTAATTATATTTTTAAAAGAAAACATTTCAACATATTTGGGCATCCCTTTTGGAGGGAAAAAATGGAAGCTGAAAAGCCAACAGTCACCTCAAAAGTTATAAAAGCAAGCCTTGCTCCAGCTTTTGATCATCTTTGGAAAATTATAACAAAATGCTGTTGGATTGAACTCAGAACCCGGCTAAGGGGAAGCTTAGCAATTTGACTCCATTCTTCGGGCCTGTAACTATGGTTCCCTAGATGGTGGATTGAGAGTGTGCTTCATTCAGAAGTGCACATTGAGCTTCATTGTTGGAGAATTTGATGTTATTTTCAGAATTGTGTTTGCTGGTCATATCATGGCTAAAGGAGGTTTTCATTTACAGCTCTTAATACGATTTTAATGTGCTTCTGGGTACTGAAGAAATTGATTCCTAGTATAAGCGTGACCCTTCTTGCAAATTATTGGATTTTATTTTGCAAATTCGGAATTTCTAGAGGAGGCTGTACTTCTCCTTGGTCGTACCATTCTCTTGATGTTTGCCTTGGGATTCAAACTTGGCCAAAGGTGGTTTATTTGCATTGCTACATCATTATATGTTGCACGTCTTGCCCTTTGGGAGCTGTGATCGAAGTTTTGAAGAGCTTGTTGAAGATTTGGTGAGTGAAATAAGCATTTGAATGATTGTTTGCTTGCTGGTCTGCATTTTTGGTTCATTGGAAATTCTAGAACAGACTTTGCTCTTCAAAGTTATGCTTAATTGTTGGGTGTTTAAGCTTCTAGTTTATGTGTATGCAATTTGAAGGAGATAGAAGCATTTTGGAAGAAGTTTTGAATAACTTAGTGGAAAGTTTAGTTGCTGGTCTGGTTATTTCAGTTTGCTGGTTTGGAAATCAGACCTGATTATTTCTCTTATCATGTTTAATTTCTTGGTCTTCAACTCACATTTGCAATCAGAGATACAGTATAACCTTTGCAGAAGTTTGGAGCAAATTTCTATTCAAAAATTCATTGTAAGAGGCTCATTGTAAGTTGGTTGCAGTAGTACTATATCAACCCTTCTATCATTAGCTTATTTTCAATTGTAACAATTTGTAAATTGCAAATAATTTGCATTGTAAGGCTGTGAATTAGTAGTACTAATCCAGTCAATAATATTGCTACATTTATTTTGTGATTTTTATGCAAAACACTATAACCCCTGGATGGTTTACCGCCAGTGTGGAGAATAAACAAATTGTATCTCTTTTTCTCACCCACTGAAAAGTGGTGAATCCCCACTCCCAAGTGGATGTCCACTGCAACAGATGAATTAGTTTGTTTTGTAATTTCTTCCCCCCATTGTATTAGTGGAAGTGTGGAAAACTTTCATGGCTGGTTCACCATCTAATTCCATTCAATTGTAATTTCATTTCAGTTATTGCTTAGTTTTCTCCGCCATATGACAACACCTCTCCTTCCTTGGGATTGAGTGTGCATTCTTGGCATTGAGATCTTTTAAATTTGGATTTCAATTTTGGAGCTAACGCTAATTCATTTGGCGTAGTGTTGATTGTTTGTGAAATTCTTGGAAAAAATTGAAGGGGCATATTTCAATAAAAAACTTCTTGCATGTTTCAAGTCAGCTAAAAATGAGCACATCTTGTTTGCACAACTCTCAAATGTCAAGAAAAATGAAATAGAACCGATACGAGAGTTCCTTGCAAGATTCAATCATCTGGTTACCAGAGTTGTTGACACCCTAAATCCTCCTAAGATTCTTCTTATTTGTTTCATCAATGCTCTATCATCCAAAGTTGCTTTCTTTCTCAAGCAAGTAAACAATACATAATTGAGGGATGCTCAAGAACATGCCATCAAGTTGGAAGACCATATGATTACTTTAGGGAAGATAGAAAAAGATTCAATCAGGTCACTAGCTCCTTTGAACATTCAACCACTTCAATAGGATCACCTCCTTCAAGCAAAATTGTTGTTTTCATCAATTATGTCGACAATTGTTCTCCTACACACACTCATTGCTTGTTCCATGGAATGGGCGACAACAATGGAGGAAGTTGTCCAAAGACACAAATTCACACAAATATTGATAGTTTCAAATGAAAATCGAGGATTTCCAGATGGTCCTAAAAGTCTTTTAGACAAATCTGATGGTGGCTCTATTATGGGATATCCCAAATATGAACCTAATACGGTAAGAAATAATTTTCATAATCATGCATTGAATGATGTCATGTTCTCACATAATCAAGAACTACAGATAGAACAAGATTATCCACTAGAAGTAGACATTTTTTCTTCTTTGCTCAAATTCTATGAGGTTGAAAAAGGACTATTGATGGAAGTGGAGCTTGATGTTATACAAGTTTGTCATATTTTCTTTGTAGAGGATGAAGTTAGATACAATTTGTAAAGTAGTGAAGAAGAAAATAATTAATAAATTATTTGTGCTAAAGAGGATGATGATCAAACCAATTGCTTCTTTTCTTCATATAAAGGGTTGTTCAAAGAAATTGCATGTGATGTTCCTAGGGTTTAGTTCTAGGGTTTAAAATCAATTAACACTATCACTATCCACTATTAACCCTTGCAAATAATGACAAATTGCAGATTTGGAAAGGAATATTCATTTTATGGCATTATCATCCATCAAATAAATAATCTCAGATCAATTTGATTAATAACCCCAGTCTGATTACATAAAAAATAAATTCTGCTCACTCAATGATTACAATAGGTTGCAACTTACTTGCTGATTGTGAGTTCTAGGTGACCAATAGGATTGTGAGAATGTTCTAACACCCAGATGATACCCAGTGGTAAGGTCTGGGCTAATTTAAACCTTTCACAAATCAGATCTGAGAGCAGTTAGCCCTCCTGTGTGCTGGTGAATAGTTTACTGAGGGTCTAAAGAAGAGGCAACTGATTTTGGCCTACTAATGCTGCTTGTAGAACCGTTGATCACTATAGTGACTCGAATGCTATTGTAGGTTCCTCTAGGTAAGGTAAATCTGTGTGGCTTCTGATATGATGATTATGGAACCCCTCTAAGGTCACAATCTTGGCATAGATCTGGTATATTAATTCCCAGGCGCTGGATCTATGTTAACCGACTCTCAATCCAAATATCCCTTCAATTTGGTGCTAATAACTGTTGAGCAGGTAGAATGTTGCTCCAAGTTAGGCGTAGCCCTGAAATGAAGAGATTTCCACACACAATTAGGCCAGCGATCCCAAGGAACAAATGAGAATAGTGAGAAAAAGACTGAGAATAGGGAGGGGGATTTTCCTATCTTAGGTAAGCTACAAACTAGGGTTTTCATCATAGTTTATAGATTAGAAGCCAAACAACAATTTTCAACTCTTTATGATGTCCGCCAAGTTGCCAAATTGCTATATTTGTACCAGTTGGAAAGAAGTGCCTGGGACCTAAACTTGGGCCCCAAACTTTAAATTTGAACTTTATATATTTATTTATTTTTACTTTAGTTTTTAATTATTTTTTATTATATTTTACTTATTTATTTGAAATAGGTCCCATGGCCCAATTTGAGCGCTACTTATAAACTTGAATTTTAACTTCATTTTTATTTTATATTTTATATTAATCAATTAATTTTTTTATTTATGTTTTTAATTATATTATTTATATTTTAATATTATATAATATATATTAACCTTCAAAAACACTATTAAAATAGGGCAGATTAGGGATGTAAAGAAGGAGACATGAAAGTCCTCCCCCAAATTGCTTGCCCTCAAGCAATGATAAATCAGGGAGCTCCATCATTGAATCACCAAGAGGAATCATGCCCCCTTGCTCATAACATCAAAACCCCACATCTGTCGAGTGGAACAAACCTTGCTAAGAATGACCATGAAATTTACTCCATCCAACTCTCACACCTACAAACTTCCCCTCGATGAAGCCTCCTAACCAAAACATGCAAATATACTTCTTTAAGGCCAAGAATTGCTCTAGGAACTTACCACCGAGCTCTTGTTGTACTCATGGGGTCTTCTCATGCAATGAAATATTCCACACACTTGCTCTACGACTATATCCCTGGTCTCCAATGAGTCCCATAATGTCACTAAGGGCTGGTCCCTTCAAAGTGTGACACAAATCAGCTTGCATGTAGGCATGCAAGGAAACCCTCTCAATTTGCACAAATGTACTGCTGTCCATGACTGAAAACATTAAGGCCAGCAATATAGAAATGATGTAACAGCTGCAATTATGACAACCCCATGCAAAATTCAGCAATGTGACCACAGCGGAAGCAATGGGTAGCCATACAAGGATTGGAAACTCTCCCATGACTGGGAATCCTTGTAAAACAACTTGTGTGAGTGCCATTGAAGTAATGGAGTGGCTGATAACAATGATGACAGCAATGTTAGGGCTGGAAAGTAAGTCCACAGCTGTCCTAGGAGTGCTTCCATTGTCATGTGATGATAACCTTTCATCATCACTCATCCTCGCATGCCCTATTGTTGATATTTTGCACAAATATCTCATTGCTCATGTGGTGATACCCTGCCTTTCATGTGTACTGCTCTTATCACTGTACCATAGGCAGCAATTAAAATCAACAATAGAAGAAGGGTACAATCACCCTTACAAAAGTTGGTAACAGTTCGATAACCACACAAAACTGAAAATTACTCAATCCGACGACTGAGAACACCTTTGTGGCTGCAAATGGTGCCATGAAATGACTGGAAATGATGATAATAGCAATCCCAAAACTGAAAATCATGTGGACATCAATTTTTGCCATGTTTCATTTGCAACTTGGTTGCAATATGTGTGCATCACTTCCCCTTATACCTGGTTTGTATTTTTGTGCAATTAAATCGAAATTTGGGCATCTTCCATTAATCTTATAAACATCCTTGAGGTACCTTTGTATTGTGCCAATAACTTTCCCCATGTGAAAGATACCTTCCTATGTCTCTTCTCCATTTCTTGGTGAGATCCCTTAATTGATGACCCCCCCTAAAGATGAATTCATGTGTGGAACTCCATCTATAATGCCTTACAACACTATCTCCTTCATCTTGAATCCCTTCTTAGTAATGAGCTTCCCAAATAAATATAACCAATGCATGTCAACTACTACACTCACCTCTTCTATGGCTTGGATCCTAAAGGTTCTTATCATGATGCCCCAAGTTGTACCATTTGAAGGATGGTTCTATCCATACCATATGTGTGCTGATAGGCAAAAGTAATAGTCATATATTGCTCTCAATTTCTTCCCAAACAACTCTAAGGGGGTTGGAGTGTTTGCACTTAATATTCTCAACAAGTGAACTCTCTTACACTGAATATTAAACCAAGATAATTTCTCCATATCATGGCTGAAACACTGCATACTTTTTCCCAAAATTAGAATTGTGGTGGCTGGAAACCATCTTGTATCAGCAGCAAATGCCTCATCAATGACAATAGATGGAAAATACATCCTCCATCCAATTAATAACTTCTTTATGATTGCCAATAGTATGTAGGGAAAACTGGAATTATTAGTGACAGCAGTTCTACAATTTGAAACAGCACTCATCATGATCCATGGACCATACATTTTACCAACCAAAATTTTACCAGCAATGTTAAGTTGATGACTCTCACCCAAAAGGTCTTGATTTGCCAATACCTCATTGGGTGGCCATTTTTAGTGTGCCATAATAAACATATTCAAAATGGACCAACCATTATCATGACAAAATATTTTACCTTGGAGTGCATTCTTGATTATCTCCATACATTGAATGATTTAGTTTCCCCAGACACTCACTTCCATTCTTTTAACTTCAACCATGTCATGTCCCCGATTTGTAGCAATAAGGAGAAATCATTAAGCTAATTATTTGTAAGGTTTTCCAATGTCTGGTTTGGTTTTCCAACATGGTGACCATATATTTAATTAATTTAATAAAGTGACTTAAAATAAATATTATATCATAAAGTCACTTAAGTGATAAAATAATATTATATTCTAGAAGCTTCTTGGAGATGGGTTAGAAAAAGTATATAAGAAGCTCATTGCTAGTCATTCAGACACACTTGGTTATACTTCTATTTCATACATACCTGCGTGGTAGAGGAGAGCTTGAATGCTTTCATTGCCTGAAGGTTTGAAGACTCTAAGGTACCGATTTCGGTTGTGCAACACCAACCCTAGCTAGATTGGAGTGAAAGATACATCAGTCTTTCACATTGTGCAAATTTTGTAGCCAAGGGCCAAACTTGGAGGATTTGATTTGAAGATCATTGGCAAATTTTTGAAGAGATTCTATAGTCAAAAGGCAATTCGATTTTGTGGTGGAAAGAGGACTAATTGCTTGCAAAAGGAGGACGATTTATCTAATTGCTGGCTGGGAAAAATAACAGTATTATTGTAGCTGGGCGCACCTACGGCTGGGTGCAATTTTGTCCATAAGAGCCAAGAAAAATATACACAAGTGCTAGAGAGAATCGTTGGGTGTCTAGGAGAGTAGGCGTAGCATTTTGGAAAGCATCCATGAAGTCTACAAGAAGAATCGAATGATTTTATGTGCAGCAACTCCATTTCCAGGTTCTTTCTTAGTTATCAATTTGCATTAGATTATCCATTGTAATCAGCATTTAGTATCTCATTTCTTATCGCTGCTATGGCAGCTTTGTAATTGCTTCATAAAATAGTCTTTGCACTATTACCGATCTGCCATTGTAAGCCAAAGATTTGGCAATCTGTTGTAATCAGTTTTATGACAGCAAATTAGAAGTTTGGGGTTGCATACCATATGTTTGTTAAAATGTCCATTTGCTGTGGGTGAACTTTTGCATAGATAGTTTGCACATGAAGTGTTTGTATTAATGACCATTTGCTGTAGCTATACATTTACACAGTTACACTTCACTTTCAGTCATTGTAAGGCATTGTAACTCATCTCAGTCATTAGCTTCAGCTTTGTAGGGGTCCGGGTAATGTATGACAAGTGTTTGTCATAATGTCTCTTGCTTCTATTATGCATTTGCATTATATTTTCAGTCATCATTGAATATTGGAAAGTCATTAAAATCCATTGCATTGCATTACCATTTAGTTTCAGTCCTTGCACACTTTCATTTGAGTCATTTAGTTTATCGAAACATCATATGCATTTGAAATTACCAAAAAGAAACAACAATCAGCAAGATCAGCTGGTGCAAGACAAGTGTTTGACAAGATTCCCGGAGCTTCAAATCAACAAGTTAAGGCCAAAACTAGCAAGGGACATTACAGTGGTATCAGAGCCAAGAATCTTGCCAGCCTGTAGGGTGGATTGGGTTTCAGCCAGCCAGAAATTTCAGTTGAGTCATGGAGGATATAAGATCTGCTTATGAAGTGTACCTTACACTTCCACAAGAGCTCAGAAATGACCTTCCTTTCTTCAGCAATTCAAAGGAAGCTTGGATGGAGCCATTGATTCAACAACAGATTTCTATGAAAAAAAGATTGGAATCCATTCCAAAGGGGTCCACATTTCACAACAAAAAGGACCAACACAATATATCTACAAATGACATATCTCAAAGTCTCTATGATGAATTTTCCGCAATTAGTGATCAGCCTACAATTGATCCTAAGGAGAGCGAAAATCAAATTTGCATAGAGAAAGATGTTGAGCACATGTCACTTCATGATGACTTTGAGATTGAAGAAGAGCACATGATGGTTGAAGACGAACCAGCTACATTAGAGTAGCTACATGAAGACAAAAAGGTGGACAGGAAAGTTGATCATTTACCTAGTGGGGCAGCCACTAGCGTTTTAGCTACACATGAGGAAGGAGACACTATAGAATGGCATGATGTCATTACTGATTTGTTTGACGACAACAGCATTACAACTCATCATGAGATAGGAGCTTTTGATCATGAGAAAGTCAATGATATGATATCACCCATTGATGGTAGAGCTACACCAATTAAAAGACATGAAAATATCAAGCATAAGAGGATTGATTATGTATATTTTGGCATAGAAGAGGTATAGAGGTCTGAAAAGATGAACGAAGAATAGATGCAAAAAGCCAAAGAGGCTAAATTAGTGGCTGCCAATGCAAGACAGCACCTTCAAGAAGTCAAAGAAAAGGTTAGTCTCATCAATGTAGCAAGGCAAAAACGGATAGATAACATTGGAAGACTCTTTATTCAAAGAGGGGATGAATCTGAAAAATGCACATTATTCTAATGATGATGATGAGATTGGTCAATTGAAGGATTGGTGTATTCCAGCTATACCATGTGTTCTACCTCATACTTCATTGAGTGTTGACAGTACTACTTTGAAGGAAGCAACAGTTAAGATGGATAGATGGAGTTGGGATTGTCACTTTGGTGGTAGAGGACAGATTGGTGATGAGTCCAAGTTTAACAGGTCTTCCACTTTGATTCCTCCAGTTAGATATTTCCAGTAGCAGGAGTTTGAGGTTTGGTCAAACACTTGTCTTGCACCAATTGATCTTACTGATTGTTGTTTCTTTTTGGTAATTTCAAATGCATATGATGTTTTGATAAACTAAATGACTCAAATGTAAGTGTGCAAGGATTGAAACTAAATGGTAATGCAATGCAATGGATTTTAATGACTTCCCAATACTCAATGATGGCTGAAAATATAATGCAAATGCATAATAGAAGCAAGAGACATTATGACAAACACTTGTCATACATTACCCGGACCCCTACAAAGCTGAAGCTAATGACTAAGATGAGTTACAATGCCTTACAATGACGGAAAGCGAAGTGTAACTATGTAAATGTATAGCTACAGCCAATGGTCATTTATACAAACACTTCATGTGCAAACTATCTATGCAAAAGTTCACTCATAGGCAAATGGACATTTTAACAAACATATGGTATGCAACCCCAAACTTCTAATTTGCTGTCATAAAACTGATTACAACAAATAGCCAAATCTTTGGCTTACAATGGCAGATTGGTAATAGTGCAAAGACTATTTTATGAAGCAATTACAAAGCTGCCATAGCAGCAAGAAGAACTGAGATAATAAATGCTAATTACAATGGATAATCTAATGCAAACTGATAACTAAGAAAGAACTTGGAAATGGAGTTGCTGCACATTAAATCATTCAATTCTTCTCGTAGACTTCATGTATGCTTTCCAAAATGTTGCGCCTACTCTCCTGGACACCCAGCGATTCTCTCCAGCACTTGTGTATATTTCTCTTGGCTCTTATGGACAAAATCGCACCCAGCTGTAGGTGCGCCTAGCTACAATAATACTGTGATTTTTCTCTGCCAACAATTAGATAAATCATCCTCCTTCTGCAAGCAATTCGTCCTCTTTCCACCACAAAATCGAATTGCCTTTTGACTGTAAAATCTCTTCAAAAATCTGCCAATGATCTTCAAATCAAATCCTCCAAATTTGGCCCTTGGCCACAAAATTTGCACAATGTGAAAGACTGAAGTATCTCTCACTCCAATCTAGCTAGGGTTGGTGTTGCACAACCGAAACCGGTACCTTGGAGCCTTCAAACCCTCAGGCAATGAAAGCATTCAAGCTCTCTTCTACCACGCAGGTATGTATGAAATAGAAGTATAACCAAGTGTGTCTGAATGACTAGCAATGAGCTTCTTATATACTTTTTCTAACCCATCTCCAAGAAGCTTCTAGAATATAATATTATTTTATCACTTAAGTGACTTTATGATATAATATTATTTTAAGTCACTTTATTAAATTAATTAGATATATGGCCACCATGTTGGAAAACCAAACTAGATGTAGGAAAACCTTACAAATAATTAACTTGATGATTTCTCCTTATTGCTCCAAATTGGGGACATGACAGTCCTCCCTTCCCAAAGATTGTTTGCCCTCAAGCAATCCACACTGCCAAGCCATCACAACTACCACCAACCACCTGAATCCCAAATGACCCTAAGAAGAACTTCAACCAACATCCATTGAATATAGTTGAAGCTCCTGACACTGTGAAGTCCTATCAATTTGTGAGCCCAACTATTCAACAAAAAAACTCCTGGATCTCAAACCTGCATATCTACCCCACCACACCGACTCCAAGTACTGCAATAGTAATCCTCATGCATCCAAATTCTCCAAAAACAATCTCCACCTGGATCACATGAATAAACTGGATGTCCTCCAAACTCTACTCCAACTGACTTTCGTTGTGTCACTCTTATACCTCCCCCTAAAATCCAATTCGACCAAACCTCCACCACTAAAGTGACACATCATCAAAGTGGAAGACCTGTTAAACTTGGACTCATCATCAATCTGTCCTCTACCACCAAAGTGACAATCCCAACTCCATCTATCCACCTCAATTGTTGCTGGCTTCAAAGTAGTATTGTCAACACTCAATGAAGTATGAGGTAGAACACATGGTATAGCTGGAATACACCAGTCCTTCAATTGACCAATCTCATCATCATCACTAGAATAATGTGCATTTTCAGATTCATCCCCTCTTTGAATAAAGAGTCTTCCAATGTTATCTATCCTTTTTTGCCTTGCTATGTTGATGAGATTGACCTTTTCTTTGACTTCTTGAAGGTGATGTCTTGCAATCGCAGCCACTAATTTAGCCTCTTTGACTTTTTGCATCCATTATTCGTTCATCTTTTCGAACCTCTTTACCTCTTCTATGCCAAAATATACATAATCAATCCTCTTATGCTTGATATTTTCATGTCTTTAAATTGGTGTAGGGCTGCCATCAATGGATGATATCATATCATTGACTTTCTCATGATCAAAAGCTCCTATCTCATGATGAGTCATAATGTTGTTGTCCTGAAACAAATCAGTAATGACATCATGCCATTCTATAGTGTCTCCTTCCTCATGTGTAGCCAAAACACTAGTGGCTGCCCCACTAGGCAAATGATCAACTTTCCTGTCCACCTTTTTGTCTTCATGTAGCTGCTCTAATGTAGCTGCTTCATCTTCAACCATCAAGTGCTCTTCTTCAATTTCAAAGTCATCATGAAGTGACATGTGCTCAACATCTTTCTCTATGCAAATCTGATTTTCACTTTCCTTAGGATCAATTGTAGGCTGATCACTAACTGCGGAAAATTCCTCATAGAGACTTCGAGATATGTCACCTGTAGATATATTGTGTTGCTCCTTTTTGTTGTGAAATGTGGACACCTTTGGAATGGATTCCAATCTTTTCTTCATAGAAATTTGTTGTTGAATCAATGGCTCCATCCAAGCTTCCTTTGAATTGCTGAAGAAAGGAAGGTCATTTCTGAGTTCTTGCGGAAGTGTGAGGTACACTTCATAAGTAGATATTATATCCTCCATGACTCAATTGAAATTTCTGATTCGCTGAAACCCAATCCACCCAACAGGCTAGCAAGATTCTTGGCTTTGATACCACTGTAATGTCCCTTGCTAGTTTTGGCCTTAACTTGCTGATTTGAAGCTCCGGGTATTTTGTCAAACACTTGTCTTGCACCAACTGATCTTGTTGATTGTTGTTTCTTTTCGGTAATTTCAAATGCATATGATGTTTTGATAAACTAAATGACTCAAATGAAAGAGTGCAAGGACTGAAACTAAATGGTAATGCAATGCAATGGATTTTAATGACTTTCCAATACTCAATGATGACTGAAAATATAATGCAAATGCATAATAGAAGCAAGAGACATTATGACAAACGCTTGTCATACATTACTCGGACCCCTACAAAGCTGAAGCTAATGACCAAGATGAGTTACAATGCCTTACAATGACTGAGGTGAAGTGTAATTGTGTAAATGTATAGCTACAGCCAATGGTCACTAATACAAACACTTCATGTGCAAACTATCTATGCAAAAGTTCACTCACAGCAAATGGAAATTTTAACAAACATATGGTATATGCAACCCCAAACTTCTAATTTGTTGTCATAAAACTGATTACAACAAATTGCCAAATCTTTGGCTTACAATGGCAGATCGGTAACAATGCAAAGACTATTTTATAAAGCAATTACAAAGCTGCCATAGCAGCGATAAGAAATGAGATACTAAATGCTGATTCCAATGGAAATCTAATGCAAACTGATAACTAAGAAAGAACCTGGAAATGGAGTTGTTGCACATAAAATCATTCGATTCTTCTTGTAGACTTTGTGTATGCTTTCCAAAATGCTACACCTACTCTCCTGGACACCCAACAATTCTCTCCAGCACTTGTGTATATTTTTCTTGGCTCTTATGGACAAAATCACACCCAGTTGTAGGTGCGCCCAGCTACAATAATACTGTGATTTTTCCCAGCCAGCAATTAGGTAAATCGTCCTACTTTTGCAAGCAATTCGTCCTCTTTCCACCACAAAATCGAATTGCCTTTTGACGGTAAAATCTCTTCAAAAATCTGCTAATGATCTTCAAATCAAATCCTCAAAATTTGGCCCTTGGCTACAAAATTTGCACAATGTGAAAGACTGAAGTATCTCTCACTCCAATCCAACTAGGGCTGGTGTTGCACAACCGAAACCAGTACCTTGGAGTCTTCAAACCCTCATGCAATGAAAGCATTCAAGCTCTCTTCTACCACGCAAGTATGTATGAAATAGAAGTATAACCAAGTGTGTCTGAATGACTAGCAATGAACTTCTTATATACTTTTTCTAACCCATCTCCAAGAAGCTTCTAGAATATAATATTATATTTATCACTTAAGTGACTTTATGATGTAATATTTATTTTAAGTCACTTTATTAAATTAATTAAATATATGGCCACCATGTTGGAAAACCAAACCAAATGTTGGAAAACCTTACAAATAATTAACTTAATGATTTCTCCTTATTGCTCCAAATCGGGGACATGACAAACCATGCTTGGGTTTCCATTCAATATGCCTTGGTGTATTACCTCCTTTGAACTTCATGTCTATAATGTCCCTTTCAAATAAATGTAGCCAACACATACCAAAAAATTTTACTCGCCTCCTCTAAGCTGAAGTTATAATGTTTACCTTGGACTTCAAAGACTCTTACCATGATGCTCCAAGCCATACCATTGGAAAGATGGTTTGGATCAGATTGTTGGTGGGCTGGAAGGTGTTTGTAACATTCATATTTTGCTGCAGATCTGTAGCTGCTCGCAAAAGATATCATCAATCCAAAACATGAGTTTATCAAAATGATCAATAGGAACATAATACCCTTGGCTTCCATTTGAGTTCCTTTATTCAATTTCAAGAAAGTAGAAGCTGGAAACCTCCCTGTACTAGTTGAGAACACTTCAACAATGGTAATAAATTGAAGACTACTCCACCATGTGATTGGAAAGTCATCTTTGGTTGCAAGGAAAGTGTGGGGAGTGTTGATAAGGTGAGTCCCATGGTACTTTGCAAATACAGCATAGAAATTTTGGGAGCACTCCATATTTCTAAGTTGGCTGTATTTATAAATAACTAAGTTGTAAATGGCTGTACTAATAGTAGGTATAAAATAAAATACAATAATGCTTGTGCATAGATTAATGTAAAGTTGTAATCGGAAACTAATCCGATAATTGGGTAGTTGTAGGAAGCGTTGCCGACGGTGCTTGCCCTACGGAATGTAATTCAAGTACTACGTACTACTGAGCAAACTAAATCATATGCAGAACATGGAACAGAACAATAGAATAGAAATTTATCATGTTTGAACATCAGATGCTTTATTCATTATCAGAAATATCACCATGTACAATCATAGAAGTATCAACAGTGCTATCAACCATGACTATTCCCACACACCTTCCCGACTACATAAACTGAGTACATATAATGTTCGGCAGTAGTTGTGCAACCAACCATCACGATGTTTCATAACAGCAGTTATCACTAATCGGGACTTGATTACCCAAATGTACATGACATTTATTATTCCCACTAACTATAGTTTTATTAACTACTAGCCGACTACGACCAACTCGGCCGACTACGGCCGACTACAATAAAAGTAAAGACATACGGCTTACATCATCCCCCCCATAAAAGAAGTCGTCTTCCAGACGACATGACAACCCAAGGTAATGACAGAACATATAAATTTAATGAGGGGAAGTGAGGACGTCCCTGGATGTATGGACGATGTCGGGGAGTCGATGAGTGCTCTGCGCGCAATCGCCTCACTTCCTCTGTACCGCCGGCCAACCCTTCTGAAGGGCTCTCGGCAAGTTGCTCAGCCACCTCCAGTGTGAAGCCCACCGACCCTAGCCAATCGTCAATCTAAGCCACTCTTGGCGCTCCTGGTGGTGTAACTGGGGGAACTAGTGTTTCCACCATGCTAACCTATTCCTGTGTAGTAATGGTTCCAATGGTTCCCCAAGTTGTCACTAGCCGAGTCATTGAATCTTTTGGCAGTGTATTCCCTACGACTAGCGGTGTAACCTCTCCAACTACCGACCCTGGCAATGCTTCCCCTGAAATCGCCAAACTCGGCAGTGCCTCTCCTGAAATTGTCGAACCTGGCAGTGTGCCTGCCAACCCTGGCGGTGTGGCAGAAATTGAAATTGCCAACCCTGGTAGTGCATTTCCTGAAACTGCCGAACTTGGCGATGTACTTTTTATAACTGCAACTGCCAACCCTTGCGGTGTGCTTCCTCCAACTGCAATTGCCAACCCTGGCGGTGTGGCAGCTAGCAGTGTCAAGTCTGGCGATGTCGCAACTGGCGGTGTCAAGTCTGGCGATGCGCCTGGCGATCGGCTGGACGGTGTGACTGGCGATCGGCCTGGCAGTCGGCCCGACGATCGACCTGGCGATCGGCTTGGCAGTCGGTCCGACGGTGCACGTAGTGGTTGGCCCGACAGTGTGTCTTGAGAACTTGCAGCCAGCCGTACTGTAAGTCTTCTTGGCCGTACTACAAACTTCCTTGGCCATGTGTTGTAAACTATTAGTCGTACAATACACTGAGATAGATGTCGTACTATGTCACTTTGTCGTACTATGTGATTTTGTCGTACTACGTGATTTTGTCGTACTATGTGATTTCTCCGTACTATGTGATCTTGCTGTACTATGTGATTTTGTCGTACTATGTGATGTCCAGGTCGTACGATGGATCTACTAGGTCGTACGTGCCAACTTGCCAATGTATGTCATACGTGTTGAAAATATGAGGAATGTCGTACGGATTGGGAGCTGGTTACCGGCCACACCAAGTTCCTGCTCGGCCGTACGATGCTCTTTTTACGAGTGCCTCTGCCGGTCTTCTGTATGCCTGGTAAAGGGAAGATACATCAAAGTGAAGAAAATGAAAATAAAGGCCTGGGCTATTAAGGAAATCGTACGACCATGGATGGAAATGGCCGAGGGAAAGAAAGTCTAGCGAAAAATCAAAGCAAGAAACATTAAAATAAAAAATAGCCAAAGTTCGGCCAAGAAGGAGGCCGTACAACCATGTAAAAGGGAGTCAAAAGGAAATAAACATTTATTAAGACGATTTTGGCCGAAATTCAAAGTGGAGCTCATCAAAATAAAAAGTTGCCAAGATCATAAATTGGCCAATAAGGAATATGCCAAGTCGACCGTACATAGTACGACGAACACCAAGGAAGTTCGACGAAAGAATAAAGTCAAGACCAGTATAGTATGGCCGATTAAAGAAATTGCAAGGATAATTAAAGTTCGGCGGGAGAACAAGGGCAAAAGCACAATCATACGACCATCTGGAGAAAGCCGAAGTTTGGCGAAAATCAAAAATTGCCAAGGATATACACGGAAAAGAGAGGCCGTACGGCGGCATACACCAACACAACAAGAGGTCGCACGGCGAACTAGAGCAGAGATCGTACGAAAAGGCATACAGAAGACCGGTGGAGGCACTCATAAAAAGAGCATAGTCTGGAGAAGGTCATTTACTTTGATCGATACGATGGTCTGCAGTACCTGCCATACAATGTTGGTTTCCACCTCCAACCGCCGAGAGGTTCCTGGCTTCTCCAAAGGTACTTTCTTTTCCTTCACCATCGCCAGTTCCACTTCGGTTTTTGCTTCCTTCATCCTTTGTTTCTCTGTACATGGATCTAGGTAAGTGGCCTTTTTTGCTTGTGCTCTGGTGATCGCCAGTACCTCTTGTTCTTCTACTTCCAGCATGTGGATACCCTTTTGCTTAGGGCATTCGTTATCTTCATGATCGCCTGGTCCACACCACTTACACAATCTCCCTCCCGAACCTTGACCGTTCTGGCAATCCCTGGAAAAGTGGCCCCATTCATTGCACTTCATGCATTGGATCATGGGCCTTCCTTTTGCATCGTATTGTATCATGTTTCTCGGGCTTCTATTGCTTCGGTAACCTCCAGGGGATGCATTGCTATTGTACTAGGGCTTCGGTGGTGTGTTCGGCGGTGTTGACGGCTCTCCTTGAGTGAAGAGTACTTGCGTACCCCTTGCTCTCAAATTGTATGGGCATTCCTTGATGGAATGTCCCATAACTTGGCAGATATCACATAACATCTTCTTTGGACAGTTCGCTTTTATGTGACCTTCCCCATTGCACTTTGTACGCCACAGTTCTCGGGCTTCCCTTGCACTCTCTTTGTCGGCCTTCAATTCTTTCATCATTCGCATCATATCTTTTTTGAGTGCTTGTACGGTCTTGGATTCACCGTCGCTGTCGTCCGGACTCTCCTCATCGTCCATCTTCTTTTTCTCTCGGGAAGATGTTTTATTTTCACTTTCTATGTCCATTGCCCGATTGTATGCTTTGGCGTACGACGAAGGAGGTACGACTTTCATTTTCTTTCTTAATGACGGAAGCAAGCCCTCGATGAACCATCTTTTCTTCAACCCGTCAGCCGGCTGTGCCTCCAATTTCCCCAGCAAATCTTTGAGTCTTCGGTTGTCGGTCCGCACACTCTTGTGCTTTCCTTGCTTGGTATTGTATATCTCCGCAACAATCTCGCTATCATCCCACAAGAGTTTGAACTCCTCTTGAAATGCTTGCTTCAATAATCTCCATGTAGCTTTGTGTGCTTGATCTAATTCAAAGTACCAATCAATGGCACTATCTCTGAGTGTCGCTGGAAATGCTTTCAACCACTGGTCTGGATCATCTTGTCCACTGGCTATCTAGATAGTTTCACATGTCTTATAATGTCGTACTGGATCTTCTAACCCATTCCCCATAAACTTCGGCAACTTTTGCCGCTCCGGAGTAGCCATCTTTCCCCATTGTCCTCCTTGTGTATTGGACCCGATTAGACTAGTTTCCCCACTACGTTCTGGTGTCACTTGCACTCTCAGCCAAGTACGAGTCACTCCCACGTCTTCCTTCAACGTCCTCGACACCTTGAGTCTCTTAGGGTTCCCTTCAGTACTCTATCCGCCTTGGGGTATTGGGCTCAGATCTTCCACTCGTCGTTTGTTCGTCGTCGTCCGATAAGGACAACTCCCAAAAACTTCTGATGCTACTACTTAATTCATCTTCGTTCTCATAAGGATCATACCTTCCTACGTACGGGGTGCCAAAGGGTCCTTCGTCCCTCCCTTCCACCAAACTTTGATGTGCTCTTTCAATGGATGTGTCTATTCGTGTTAGATTCTCATGTGTTCTTTTAATACTCTGGTTTATTTCAATTAGATCCTCATCAAATTCCTTACCAACTTGTTGCAGTCTTCTTCGCTAGTTTTCTTGTTCTTGCAGCCTGAGTGATCGCCGAACCTTCTCCTCCTGAGTCTCGTGCCCGCTAGGTACTCGGTTCTTGTCTTTTTTCGGCCGTACGGGCATTAAAATTTATTCAGGCAATCATTGTTGACTACTGGACGTACGTCTCCGGCTAGTGTTGCGTTCCTCTTCTTCTCGTTTGGTTCTCTCTTCGTAGCGCTACAGTATTTGTTGCCTTCGGTGCTCCCGATCCTCTTCTTCTCGCAAGTCTTGCAGAATAATGAAATGACGAGCCAGCAATCTGGGCATATGATTCAAGAGGTGATTCACCTCGTCGTTCACTTCCAACCTATCCCAGACAAGGATCTCCCGTCTACGGGATTCCCTACGTACGTGATCTCATAATGATATCTTCCATAGATTGATAAAATCTTCAGTCAATAGGTCTTCCCTTTCCTCATTGCTATTCACAGGTTCATCTGCCGGGAGACCCATTACGCTGCCATGACAAGTGATTCCCTAGTCCACTCAGGCAACGACGCCAAATGTTTGCCCTACGGAATGTAATTCAAGTACTACGTACTATTGAGCAAACTAAATCATATTCAGAACATGGAACAGAACAATAGAATAGAAATATATCATGTTTGAACATCAGATGCTTTATTCATTATCAAAAATATCACCATGTACAATCATAGATGTATCAACAGTGCTATCAACCATGACTATTCCCACACACCTTCCCGACTACATAAACTGAGTACATATAACGTTAGGCGGTAGTTGTGCAACCAACCATCATGACGTTTCATAACAACAGTTATCACTAATCGGGACTTGATTACCCAAATGTACATGACATTTATTATTCCCACTAACTATAGTTTTATTAACTACTGGTCGACTACGACCAACTTGGCCGACTACAATAAAAGTAAAGACATACGGCTTACAGATGGTTGGTACCTCAACCAACCTCGGTTGGCTATTTATGTGATCATTTTATTTGTAGTCGGGACATGATGATAATATGATGTAACTGCTGATATACTTGATGAATGAATGCAATTTCCTATTCTGTGCAATTCTCGTGTAATGTTATGCTCTATTATTGTTGTTGTAAATTCTAGTTTACTCCATGTTCCATTGTAAACCACTTAGCGAGTAAACATTTGGCGTCGTTGCCAAAGTGAACCTAGTAAACATCACCCAGACAAGAGAATGGCGTCGTGATGGGTTAGTCGACCGAAGAGCCGATGCAAGCGAACAAAGATAGGGAAGACGCGCTGACTAAGGATCTCATAAACCTTTAAGACATCTCATTGAGGGATCGCGTACGGAAGGAGGCTCTCAGGTGAGAGATCCCTCAATCGGTCATCTGGGATAGGCTACACGTCAACCCAGAGGTCGACCACCTCCTCAACTAATTGCCAAGGTTGATCGCTCGTCACTACATCATACTGCAAGACCTTCGGGTTGAGAGCGACCAAGAACGGCGAAGGCAACAAATACTACAACAGTACAAGGAAAGAAGTAAACGGGAGGAGGAAGAACGTGACACTAGTCGTAAGCGTACTCTCAGCAATTAATGTTTGTACGACCCAATAAGAATAAAAACCGAACACCAAGCGGGCAAGAAACACCCGAAGAACTACGAAAATCATTGAGATTAAAGGAGCAGGAAGACCGCCGAAGAAGATTGAAACGAATTGTTGAAGCAAACAAAGACCTCAATGAAATAAACCAAGACATTACTGAACTAAACAGAAACCTTGACGACAAACAAAACCAAGACACCTTCAAGACATCGTCTGTAACAAACAAAGAAACATTTAAAAATGATGAAAATGAATTAACAAAAGAACTTGAAAATAGAATAGGCCGCATTCGAGAGTTGTCCATATCGAACAACGAGGAACTGAGAATTGGAGGATCCAAGCCAAAGAACCTCAGACGAAGGGAGTACAGGGATGAACCCCAGGAGACTCAAAGTACAGAGGATGTTGTTAGGGGACGTGTGGTAGACCTGTACATGGTCGAGAGTGCAAGTAAGGCATTAGAACGTCAAGGGAGAAACAGTCCAATCAGGTCCAACGCACAAGGAGGGCATCAGAGAAGAAACATGGTGACTCTGCCAGCCAATCTAAACGTGGAAAGGCAGAAGCTGCCAAAGTTCACGGGGAACAATTCAAAGGATCCAGTACGTCATTGCAAAACATGTGAGACGATATGGATAGCGAATGGGCAGGATGACGTGGATTACTGGTTAAGAGCATTCCTAGCAACGTTGAGAGGCATAGCCATAGATTGGTACACTAAACTCGAAGAAGCATAGAAAGTTTCATGGAGAACACTAAGGAGAGCATTCAAGGGAGAATTTAAACTCCTTAGAGATGACAATGAGATCGTAGCCAAAATTTAGAACACAAAGCAAGGAAAGCATAAAACTTACGAGCCTATAATCATAGGCTCAAGGAGTTGCTGGTGAAATTGGAGACTCAGCCCACCGACAGTTTGAAGAAACGATGGTTCATCGAAGGGTTCCCATAACTAAGGAAGAAGATGAAAGTCATACCTCCATCATCATACGCTGAAGCGTACAATCGGGCAATGGATATAGAAAGTGAAAACAAAACATCCTCCCGAGGGAAGAGGAAGATGGACGATGAGGAGAGTACGGATGACAGCAGTGTGGGTGAGTCAAAGACCATCCAAGCACTAAGGAAAGACATGATAAGAATGATGAAGGAACTGAAGGCCGAGAAAGAGAGTACGAAAGAAACCAAAGAGTTGTGGTGCACCGACTGTAAGGGGGAAGGCCACACAAAGGTAAATTGCCCGAAAAAAGTTGTTTTGCGATATCTACCAAGTGATGGGACATTCCATCAAGGCAAGTGCTCTTCACACAAGGAGAACAGTCAACCCCACCAAATACACCACCAAAACCCTAGAACAAACCCAATGCATCCCCTCGAGGATATCGGAATAACAGAAGAGGTAATAATAGTGGGCCTAGAAGCAAAATACAAGATGATAGTAAAGGGAGACCCATGATACAATGTTGGAAGTGCAACGAGTGGGGGCACCTTGCCAATGAATGCCAGAATGGTCAAAGTTCAGGGGGAAGATTGTGCAAATGGTGTGGACCGGGTGACCATGAAGACATTGATTGCCCCAAACACATGTTAGATGTGAAGGAACAAAGGGAAGAACTAGCAATCACCAAAGCGCAAACAAAGAAGGCCATTTACCTAGATCCACGTACGAAAAAACAAAGAACGAAGGAAGCAAAAGTAAAGGTGGAGCAGGCGATGGCTAAGGAACAAAGAACCTCTTTGGAAACCCCAAGTACCTCTTGGCGGTTAGTGGCAGAAAAGAACATCGTATGGTAGGTACTGCAAACCACTGTATCCATCAAAGTGACCAACCTTCTCCAAACTATGCCACAATTTGGAATGGCGATCACGAACGTAGTCGATGATGAACAACGTCAATGGCAAGAAGGCTGAAGGAAGGAAATGGTAGTAGACCCTCCACGTGAGGGTGAACAAGTCATCGATCCAATGCTGTTGATGGTAATCATTGGGAAGAGACCGGCAATCATGCAAATGGAGATAGGAGGGAAAAATCTAACACACGATCGTCAACGTAGGATCGAGAGTCAACATACCACCTGAAGACACATGGAAGAGTCTCGGGAAACCTACGCTCTGGCCACCAACGTTCTAATTGGTGGGCGTCGACCAACATGGTATCAAGCCATTGGGAACATTGATGGTGAAGAAGGTGATGATCGGTACACAACCATTCTTGTTAAACTTTGTAGTCATTCCATTGCAGAAAAAAGCATACGATGCACTGCTTGGAAGGAGATGGTTGGTGGCAACCAAAGCAAATCATAACTAGAAAAGAAACACTCTGTCTATAGAGAGCAACGGAAAAAAATATGTTATTGATTTAAGAAACCAAGCAATCAGCAAGGAGTTGGCATCGTCAGACTCTGAGCTTGAAGGAGGATTTAGGATGGATGAGGAAAGGGGAACCATAGAACCAAACGACGAAGGCGTTCTAGACCTCCAAGAATGCTCAAAGGATGAGACAAGTTCACTAAACAGATTATTTGACTAGTAAATGGAGGACTATGAAGCATTTCAGCGAGATTGTAACATGCTGCAAATCAAAGAGACTAAAGGAGAAGAAGAAGACAGAGCGTTGACGAGCTAGACATTTCCTCCTCAGTATGGAGAGTACAAAGGAGGAGTGGCCAGAGTGGATGACACACCAACACACAACTTTGATGGGAATAAGATTATTAAGTATAAGGAACCGAACATAAAGAAAGTCAATTTGGGAGAAGAAGACAATCCTTGAACGATTTTGGTCGGCAACGACTGGAATCCAGTGTTAAAGGCGGCGACATTCAAAATTTTCACAGAAGACAAAGACGCCTTCGCATGGACATACAAGGATTTGAAGGGAATATCCTCTGAATTGTGCGTACATAGAATTCCATTGCTATCAAGGGCACAACCCATACAAAAGAGACCATACCAAATGAACAAAAATTATGCGGCAAAGGTACAAGAAAAGATTGAAAAAATGTTAGAAGCAAGAATCATATTCAAGGTTGATATGAGTGATTGGGTGTCACCGATTGTGATATCACTGAAGAAAGAATCTGACCAGATTCGAATATGCATGGACTTCCGAAGCCTCAATGCAATAACGATGAAAGATCCCTTTTCGATCCCATTCACCAACTAAATATTGGAAGAAGTAGCAAGTCATGAGATTTATTTATTCATGGACGGGTTTTCGGGGTACAACCAAATAAGCATAGCCGAAGAGGACAAACTCGAGACAACGATCGTGGTTGAAGACAAAGTGTACACATACAACCAGATGCCATTCGGTTTGTGCAACGCTCCAGTGACCTTCCAAAGGATAATTTTGCACCTATTTGACAAGATGTCGGTAGGGAACTTCAAGGCGTTCCTCGATGATTGGGATCATGTCCTCGAAATTGTAACACTAAGATAACAAAAACTATTAACCATTCGATAACATTATAATTATAATTATCAAAGATAATATTATAATTATAATTATTATATTATAAATATTAAAATATATTACTGGCAATCATAATGATATAATAGATATATAAAATTAATATAAAACACAAACATAAAATAATATTATAATTATTGAATATAAAAGAGAGTAAAATTGAAAGTAAGGAATTAAATATCATTTTTCATACAAGAGCAAATTTAGATATATTAAGGTACATCATAATATCATCATAAGGCAACAATTAAAGACTTGAGCAAGCAAAGAGATAAGAGATCAAAACAAAAGAGTATATGGATTGTTTAAAGAAGTAGATCTTCCCATGTTGGCCAACTTATGGAGGAGGAGATAAGTGCTACATAGCCGACCTCTATAAGAATAATATGCATTGAGAATAAATCATAACATGGGCCGACCTTTAGAGAAAAAGTTAAGTCGACCTCCCTTACTAGTTTCAAAGATGCTTATGTGTGTGTGTATATATATATATTGTAATGACCCCTTTCTAGTGGAAGCACTTAAACCCGAATCTGACTTTCAAAGTGTTTCTCAAAGAGACATTAGAGACATTAGAGATTAATAAATTTCAGTAATAACGTTTAATTAGATAAAAAATGATTTAATTATTTGTTCCTTGCCAAAGGATTGTTCATTTCCTTCCTATTATTCACTATGAATGATTCCTTAATGTGTACAAACGTCTTTCGAGATCCCATAAATGGAATTCTATTATACCATTTAACATCATCGCAAATGAATGGAGTCATTATTACTTATAAGGCTCAATAATTGCTACAAGCATCATTATTGGATAATCGCAAATAAAATATTATGTATATGCATTATCTTGTATATATAGTATGTGTCCACCACCTATGAGGTATTTATGGGTCTCAATATATATATATATAGATATACATATATATACTCATCAATAACCAAAATACAATTATCAACATATGAATTATATACAGAAAACATATTATATTTAATATACTTATATTTATCAAATATATATATATGAAACATATATATCAACTCCAACCATTACTAAATTCTTAGTCCATTCCTTTATTATCATTTATATAATAAATTGTAATTATTTATAGTATCAAATCCTAGTGTGACAATATTATAAATGATATTAAACACCAAGTATTATTACATCCTAATGATAATATCATGAATAATATTGTTCATCATATAACTTTACACTCTAAGGATAATATCTTAAATAATATTATACATCACATATTAGTACATCCTAAAATCATAAATAATCAAATAACATTATGAATAGCATTATATTATCATCACATTGTAAATATTATTTATATGAAATATTACTAATACCTCACTATCCTTACCTATAATAAATAATGCATACCAATACTCAGATTTTACCACTGATCTGCCATCTCTCCTCCTCTCTACAGCCAGCATTCTGCAGACTCCTTTCTTACTTTCCCCTTTTTAATCCACGTATCCTCCATTTTCTATATCTTCTCAAACCAAACAATGGACATGTCCCTTCACAAAGAATACCTCCTCTCACGTGAGATGCAACTCTTGACTTCTGCCCTTTCATAATATTTAATCCTTATTACTTTAATACCTTTGATCTCCTCTTAACACCCATAAACTTGATCGCTGCCTTTTTAGAAGATAATGAATCGCTGCTCAAAGTTCCTTAATGCTAATCGTTTCTTATTTGAATTTTCTATCTTTTTTAATAGTTGCTGCTGTATTAACTATTAAGAGGCTATTCAAAGATTGGTTTCTTATAATATTTATTTATGTTATTTTATGTTTTCTATTATTTATTCTATATCTTATATTTGTTTTATTGGGTATTCAGTCCTTTTTTTTATTTGTTTGTCTTTGTTACTTATGATTTAATATTTATGTTTTATATGGTATTTACTATTTATTATTCCATTCTAATATTTGATATTTAATATTAAGGCATAAATATTAATTTGTTGATAATGACTGTTTAATAATATCAATTGTTTGTATTGTTTAATATTTATATTTTATTTACCTGAAGATAATTATAACAATATATTAAATTGCTAATATTGATATATATATTTTTTGATATTCATTTTATTTATTCGTATTTCAATATTTCGTATTTGGGGGTCACAATTTCGGGGGACATGACATATATATATAATGGCGTCCATACCAAACAATAGGAAAAAGATGAAGAAAAGAAAACGTAGGGACGAAGTTCAGGGAGTGTTTTTGATTAAGTTAGCAGGGAAAGGACCCTGATCCCGTGGTTACAAAGCTAGAACAGCAAACAAAGAAACAGGCTGGGAAAAACAGCACCAACCACCACCAAAAAACAACAGACAAAATGAACGAGAGCCCAAAATGGCACACAGGCCAAGTACCCAAAATTGCAACCATAGAACGATTAACAGCATAATCAAAAACAAAATCCCCATATTAATCCACATAATAGTACGCAGACAATTAATAAGATTAACCAAAGTCCAACAGGTGCGTAACCATAACATAGCTATCATGAATAACAGTCCGGGATAATAAAACAAAGAGCCAAAAGTTTCAGAGCAGCCATAAAAACCGAGCAAAAGGAAACCAGAAAAGAGAAGCAATGCCATTACTTAGCATTGGCAATCAGCTCCCAATATTCACCAATTTGGGATACAAACTCCCTCCAATCAAGGCCATCTTCGTCTTCCTAGTCCTTCTTGTCTTCACAGCGATTGTTGAAGAAGCAGCGATGATGAATTAATAAGCAGCAATTAATGTGAATAAGGTGCAGTGATTAAGGAATGTTTTAAGAGCAATGTACCTCTAAGGCAGCGATCATGATAATTAAGAAGAAAGCAATTACAAGATAAAGCAGCGCTTAAGACTATGTGAAGGAGATTGTTAATAAAGCAGTGATTACTATGAACAGCAATCAACATTTAATAAAGCAGAAATTATGATGTGGACAGCGATTAAAAACAAAACCAAGAATCACATCCTTTGACAAATGAAAGACCATGTCCTTTAGCCAATCGTGGGTATTAAAAGAGGGAGGTTTCAAAGCAAATGGGCATAAAGGAAGATTGCAGATTAACCATTTCTATCAGCAGATCAGTTATCTTCTACAGCAGTTCAAAGGTGCTCCAAGGGAGCATATGAACTTGTAAATTGGGTTGTGTAATAAGTGAAAGATTGCAGACATCCAACCATTACTATATCGCACGAAGTAAAGACAAGAATCAGAAGCAGCGATAAGTTAAGACATCATATTATTTCGCATTCATATGCATGTGACCCAACTAAGGAATCAGAAATCGCATATCTATTTTGGTGTCTATTCTATCCTTGTGAAAATCACCAATTATCTATCATCAATCATAGCAGATATCTGTTCTTTCTAACAGCATACTCCTAATTACTATCAATATATATATATACAAGTCTAATTATCAAAATCGATAATAGCCTCAAAGGTTGCACTTAATAAGATTAAGCTTATCACTAACCCATTTGGATAACGTGAGAACTAGAAGCAATTTAAGATAAATTCCCAAGGGGACATTACAACTGGTCAATCTACAGCGACGAACAAATAGGCCCTCCAAGAATGCATGGAACATTGCAGAGTAGCATGACTGGCACTCAACCCCAAGAAGTGTTGATTCATGGTGCCTCAAGGGAAACTACCCGAGCACATGGTCTGTAAGGTTGGATTGAAGACTGACCCAGACAAGATCCGAGTGATCATACAAATGGAACCGCCTCAGAACGTCACTGGGGTGAAGTCGTTCCTCGGACATGTCAGGTACTATAGAAGGTTCTACAAGAACTTTGCCCAAATTTCATACCCATTGGACATACTCACAAGGAAGGGATAAGTGTTTGAATGGACAAAAGCACAAGAAACAACCTTCAAGGAACTAAAGGTACAATTGATCAGTTCGCTGATTTTGGCAATACCCGGACTGGAACAAGGAATTCCATGTGCACGTGGATGCTTCGAACTATGCAATCGGAGCGACACTAGCACAAGTAGGTGTACAAGGGCTAGACCATCCAGTGTTCTTCGCCAATCAGCTATTGTCAAAAGTCGAGAAGAACAATAGCACGACAAAGAGGGAAGCTCTCAGAATGGTGTACGTGGTACAAAAGTTCAAACATTACCTATTGGTGACGCCATTCACATTCTATGTGGACCATCAGCCATTGATGTACTTGGTGAACAAGCCCATTATCCAGGGGAGAGTAAGTCGATGACTTCTACTCTTACAGGAATTCACATTCACCATCATCATACGATCGGGGAAAATTCATGTCATCGCCGACCAACTATCAAGAATTTCGTCTAACGAGCTGCTAAAGGGAGAAAATGAAGACTTCCTAGATGCGCATCTTTTTCAAATAGCAACACTACCACCTTGGTACGAGAAGATTGGAGAGTACTTATCGATGTCATCGTTCCCGAGAGATATGCCACCTACTAAATGGTAGAAGCTAGTACTTAAAGTAAAAAAATTCAACTGATCAACGAGCTACTGTATAAGATGGGATCCGATCAAGTGCTCCGACACTGTGTTATGGAGGAAGAGATTCCTAGCGTATTGAAGCAGACACACGAAGGACTAGTGGGAGGACATATGGGGCCTGACACCACAACACGAAAGATCTTGTTGGCGAGACTATGTTGGCCGACTGTGAATACAGATGCTCGAGAATGGGTGATGGGATGCAACACATGTTAGAGAGTCGGCAAACCACTAAAGAGGGATTTCATGCCACTCTTTCCATCTTAGCCACAAGAGTTGTTCGAACGGTGGGGACTGGACTTCAACGGGCCATTGAAGGTCAGCCAATTACATGGATGCAGATATATAGTCGTCGCCACCAAATACTTAACAAAGTGGGCGGAGGCTCGAGCACTATCGGATAACACTGCATTGAGTACAGTGAGGATCGTTTATGAGAAAATCATCACAAGGTATGACATCCCAATTCAAATCACCAACAACAAAGGGAGCCACTTCGTCAATCATGTCATTTGATTGATGACAACGGAGTTCAAAATTTTGCATAACTTATCCAACCCATACTACCCAAAGCGAACGACCAGGCGGAGTCAACTAACAAGGTACTTGTCTCTGTTATCCACAAGTCGTGTGGCATCGAAGAGGCAAATTGGGAAGAAAAACTACCAGCTGTACTTTAGGCGTATCGTACAACCTACAAGGTAACCACTAGTCACACGCCGTTCCAGCTAATGTATGGTCAGGTAGCAGTAGTGCCAGTGGAGTATATGGTACCGAGCTTACGAATTGCAGTGGAGAATAGACTCGGTTCAATATGGAAAGTTTGAAAGAAAGATTGTTTATGTTGAACAAGCTTGACAAATTATGAGTGCTCGCACAATGGGAAACAGATGTAATGCAGAAACGGAAAAAATTCTGGCACAACAAACATCTCTGTCGGGCAAACTTCCAGCCGAGGCAGTTAGTCCTAAAATATAACAATCATAATGAACTAAATCCCGATAAGTTTAAAACACGGTGGCTGGGGCTATTTAAAATCCAAGAAGTCGGGGAAAATGGAGCTATCAAATTAGAGAGAGTAGATGACACTTTACTCAAAGATTCTATTAATGGGTCAAAGTTGAAAATATACAAGGAGAGAAAAGTTGAAATCAATATGATTGGATAGGCGACCAAAGAAGACTGGCCAGTGAGCAGAAATGAAATAATGGAAGAAGAAGACTGGGGAATCGGAGGAAGCCAATATGCACCAGAGGAGGATTGGACGGCACCAGGAGGGGAAAAGATAATTGAAGAGAGACTAACCAAAAAGAGAGTAGAGGGCATTGTAGTGCCTCGAGTACACAAACATCTGACGAATGCTCTATTCGGGGCACTTGCTCTCTGGAGAAGGGTGTGCGGTCACTAGAAATACCAAGTGCCCTGTGAAGGCGTAAGGAGGGGATACATATCGTATGAACTAGATGAGGAAGCGTAAAGGGAGAAAGAGAAAAAAGCAGAAAAAGAAAGGAGAGACAAGAATAGAGTGAAACCGAGGAAGAGGAATGGTGGGACGACGAAGAATGGAATGCGTATTCAGAAAAAATTGGACCATGTCTCAAAGCAGTAATAATGATAGAAGACACTTTCATCTCCACAGTCGACGGGTACAATGATGATCTGATCAAGTACATGAGAGAAAATAAAATAATGACACCGAAGGTGGTGATGACGGACAAACTATGGCGAGTCGTGCCAAACCCAGTCGGACCACCAACGGTGGATGAGAGAACGTTACGTGGTACCAACAATACGATGGACGGTACGTCAATGGAAGCTTCAAAGGTATGGGACCCACTTCTTTAGTGGATAAAATATTTGATTTGAAATTTAAGGGTACCTGTTGTGAAGAAAAATGCTATAAGAGGCCTCCATTCACGTGCAAGTGGCATTACACATCGAAGCTAAAAGTTCAAAAAGGCAATGAAATAAGAGGTTCAAAGAGAGAGTGAAAAAGAGGAAGGGAAAAACAAAAAGTTAAGAAGAGAAAAAATAATAAAGGAGAAAATGGACAAAAAAGAGAGAAAAGTGAAAATTGCAAAATTTTGAGAAAAAATGAAAGAAAAGAAAAATGGTGAAAAATTAAAAAATTGTATAAAAATTGATAAAGTTGGAAAAAGTGAAAAAAATAAAAAATTATGCAAAAAGGGAAGGTGTCAGGTGAACCGTACGGGCCTATAAGAGGCCTCATCGTATGCCAAATGCATAAAACAAGCACAGCGAGGGAAGAAAGGTGCAAGGAACAGCAAAGTGGAGATTTGATGGTAGCAAGAAGGCAACGAAGGAGAGTACACCGTATGGATTCCCACGCTATACACAGAAGGAATGAGAGTTGGCAATTACACGGTATGGAAAAGTAAAGGACAGAGAGAGCTCACCATTCAAGAGAAAGAAGACACTTTGTACAGCTTGTATCAAGAAGCAACCACCATACGACCAATCCTCATAGAGAACGACAAATGTGGGAAGAGTGCACAGTACAAACACAAGGCAATTAACATGCCATACGCCATCAAATGGAAAAGAAGCAATGAAGGGTGTAATCCAAAGCACACCGTACGGCTAATCCCCATGTGGTATGGATGGAAGATGGAAGGAACGAGTGTTGATCTCACATGTACAACAATCACCAGACAAGCCACACCGTATAGGAACAAGGATCAAAAAGCCGAAGTCCATATGGGTAGAAACGAGCAAGGGACGTATGGATAAAAAGCTATGATGCACAACAACTGAGTTCCTGCAGGGTACAAACGGGTTGGAGGAATAAGAGAGTACAGCTACAAGGAAGCACGAGGAAGGAACGACGAACTAGTGGGTTCATCGTAGGTGAGCAATTACACTTTATTGTGTCGTACGATGGAATTGGATAAGGTAAAAAGTGGACCCTAGAAAAGTACAAAAACTACATGCCAAAATAAATAGTACCATACCATCCATCGACCTCAATCATTCAACACAAAAAATAATTATCAAGCCTTGTCGTTTCTAAGTTTGAAAAAAATGGATGCTAGCGGTAGCGGGAAAGGAAAAAAACTAATATACAGGCCAAAGATTGCAAGAGGAAAAATGGACAAAGAAAAACGCGACAATGTCATGGTTGATACTCTCACATGGGAAATTCCAGAGATTTTGAAAGCTATCTAAAAGCAATGGTTACAAACTACAATCAGCATGCACATAAAAGTACTATTGATTATATGGGATATCTAGTTACCATTTCTTTCCAGCCTAATGATTTTTGGAGGGTTTTTGGTATACCTGCATCAGGAATAGCGGTAGCAAGACCAACAACGAAAATGGGGGCAAAGCAAAAATAAATGATAATAAAAATAATTTGCAAGTAGAATTTAACACAAAACAAGGACACAATTTGGAATGTAGGTGTCAAGGGGTTAAGGAAGCAAATGCTAGCTAATGCTGATTGGAAATGTATGATGGACCTCATCAAATGCAGGTTGATAGGGTCAAGTAGGGCATCAGACATTGCAACCTAGATGGTGGACTACATGTTTGGGCTAAGTGTAGGGAAAATATATAATTGGGCTCACTATCTATTTGAAAGAATAAGGGAATTCTTGGCTTGCAAACATAAGACCTTCTATATGACAACACGCTATAGCGTTGTTCCTGGATGATGTGTATAACCAAGTGTCGAGCACCAAGTTGGGCAAATTTCAACCTGCTATAGATTATGACAACTCATGGCTGATGGTGTTTCGGTGGACTTCCCTAGATGCTCAAGTGACAGCAGGTGAAGAAAAAAAATAGGGAAAAGGAAGAGGAAGAGGAAGCAAAAGGAGGATGAGAGCAATGATGAGTATGAACAGATAGCTATATCTTCCTCCATGGTCAACACCACACATGTGGCTACGCACTTAGTTGAGATCATATCTTTGAGGGCTGAGGCCCAAGCGTTGATTCCAGCAATGACAGAGGGTGTAATAGCCGAGAGGGCAATGGCAGTTGAGGGAGTAGTAGCAACCGAGGGAGTAGTGGAAGGGGCCAAGGAGACATTGGTAGCCACCACCACTTCACTAACACCATCGACAGCTGACACAGGAGTACAAACACCTCATATCGATAGTTGGTTGAAGCTACTCGGCTCCCCCATTCGGTTGGAGAATATATCTCCAATACACTCACCCCAACAGATGGAGATAGAGATGGAGCAGCCAACGATCGTACCATCTGCAGTAGAGAGCACACAGTTGGACACCACATTGCCGGCCATCAAGCAGATTCTCACTCCCACGACAATACCAGTGCCAATGGGAGAAGTAGAGTAGCTTCAACCAGAGGTAGAGGAGTCTACACAAACGGTGGAGCACATCCCTTTTGATGATAAGATGCCAACCGCCACCCCTGCCACACCTAAGCCAGCAACTTTCGATTCCATTGAAGAAGAATCAAGTGATTTGAAGGGAGACTCAAGTGGTTCGGAGGGAATAATTGTACAAATTTCCGAACCTAACAGGGCAGATCTGATGGGAACCATTGAGAGGTACTTTCAGAGCTTAGAGCCCATCACAGCAGTTATACAGGAGGTGTTAGATATCACCAAGACACTAGATCGCAGTCACTCTCCCGTAGCATGGCAGGAGGCAGAAAGGATTCTACAATTTATGGAGACAAAGTACAAGGAGTTCACTAGTTTGCTCCTAGGACGAGGATGGCCAGAAGTTGAGACTCCAGACATGTTGGCGGCTTGGTACCCCACCAAGCCTACATTTCAAGGGAAGGACAGTAAGATGATAGCACACCTTTTTGGCATGGAGAAGGCTTACTGAGAGCTGTTCTATGGTTTAAAACAATAGGAAGCATCCAACTTTAGACTAAACAGCAAGATTGATGAGGCTATAGCCATCTCTCAGAAGGTTCGTGCAAAGGCCGACTCCCTCACTAAGCACTTTCAGAGTCAACTCTAGCAATGAACCCAACTCACAAAGGCTGAAAAAGAAAAGGTGACAACCAAAGATATAGAGTTGATGGAGAAGGATAAGAAGATACAGGCCTTGGAGGAGGAGATGGCCAAGCAGGTTGAGGCAAAAGACCAGGAAATAGCAAGAATCAATCAACACCTGAAAGAGGTTGTACACTTGGTGAAGACAGCCAGAGAAAAAGAGTTGAAGGCTACGCACCACCTGAAGCTGAGGATGGAAGAAGTGTATCGACTTCGACAACTTAGCACTCAGACAACCACTCCAACTTCCTCGGTCCACCCAACTCCAAGGACATCATCTCAACCATCCACTCATTAGATTTAGTTTCTATGTAGTTGTCTTCCAATTTTTGTAGTAGTTGTCTGGAAGACGACTTGTTTTCTGGGGGGGATGATGTAGTCGGCCATGTCTATAAATAACTAAGTTGTAATCGGCTGTACTAATAGTATATATAAAATATAATAGAATAATACTTGTGCACAGATTAATGTAAAGTTGTAATCAAAAACTAATTCGACAGTTGGGTAGTTGTAGGAAGCATTGCTGATGGTTGGTATCTCAACCAACCTCGGCTGGCTATTTATGTGAACATTTCATTTGTAGTCAGTACATGATGATATTATGATGTAATTGCTGATATACTTGATGAATGAATGTGATTTCCTATTCTATGTAATTCTCGTGTAATGTTATGCTCTGTTATTGTTGCTGTAAATTCTAGTTTACCCCATGTTCCATTGTAAACCACTTAGCAAGTAAACAGGTGAGTCCCATGGTACTTTTCGGATATAGTTTAGAAATTTTGGGAGCACTCCATATTTATTGGAGAAGTACGCTATTTTTGGAAAGCGCCAAACTTTATTAAGTTTGATATCCTATGAAATTAAGGTTATGTTGGCATGGTTAGAATTCATAATTGCCCTATTTAAGTATTTTTCGTAACTTGATGGTTGTGCAAAAATATAACTATTTTTAATTATAACTTGACTCATATAGTTTAAAAGTAAATCAATATAATAGCCACTTTATAAAGAGATAAAATATGGTTTTTTCTAAAAAATTATTAAATGATTATAAACATAACTTCTAGAAAGATCCCAAGGGGTTATAAAAGGAGATTGAGAGAAGTCATTTACTCATTTTGGATATTTCATATTTTCTTGAAACCCTAGTTGTGGAGGTTGAGTAGGTTTGTTCAACAACAACCCTACAATGAAAACCCTAAGGCAAAGATTAATTTTGGGAGTAAAAGATCTTCCCTAGCCAATACGGCATGATTCATTCAAGGTCACAGCTTGTACTAAAAGGATAAAGTTTTGAGATTGATTTGTGTTGATTCGAGTATATATTTCTAGCAGGAGTTAAAAGGAAGAGATCTTTATCAAATAAGGCATTCATAGTGAAGGATTTTACATTCATTTTATCAACCACTTCATTATTGTAGTTGGATGTACCATGTGAAGAAGGCGCTTTGAGTTTGAAAGGAGGTTGATCCCTTTCTCCAAGCTATCCTTCATCAATTTTGGCCACTTCATACTAATGCATAAGGTGTGGGGTTTTGTAGAGTTGATAGCAATTTTGAAGAATATTTGAAGTCAATAATACTAGTTGCCCATTATATTCTCATACTCAAATCCTTCAGTAGTAGACCTCCACGTATGTTGGTCATTTTCAATTTAAAAGATTATGTTGAATGCTTATCATCAATTTACTAGATATAGTGTGATTTCAGTTTTCATCATTATTTCAGCCTTTGGAAATTTACAATGAATATTCTATGAACTGGTTTGATTGTTCACTTATTTCATCCCAAAAACTTGTTAAAATTCACATTAGGTTTGGAACAAAACTAGAAAACCCATTGAAATCTTAGAAGGAACATTACAAAACAGAGGATGTAAACCTTCTTGGATTTCTATCAACAAATTTGGAGATGAAAACCCTCATCTCCTTTGGGGCAATTCCATCTAAGAATTGCTTGTGAGCTGATTTTTTGTTTTTTAAGATTTGGAGCAATTCGGTTTGTAAGCAAATTTTGGCATTCACGATTTTGAAGGTTTTCATTGCTGAATTTTCAAAATTATTTGTTGTTTACCATCCTTTCAATGGTCAGATCTTGAGCACCAAACTTTGGAGGAGTTGTCAATTGCCATCTGTTGTTTCTAGGGTTTGGGACATAGTTTACATGTTATTTGTCATCAATTATTGTTGCACCAGCCATACAAGGAGATTTTATTGCCAATTACTATTCTAATCGCTATCATAACATTGTTTCGACTTTGGAGGACCATATCAGCATTTCATGCCATTATATTGGGAGTGCCATTATATTGTTGTTACGATACTATTTCAATCGATACTTGGGTGCATCAACATTGAGAGGACAGTCAACATTATTTTGGGTGAGTGTCGGCCTTGTAGAGGATTCTTGGCTGCGCAGACTTTTTTTAATAAGTTTGAACCGCCATTTTTACTTCCCAACCTTGTCATAGCCTTTCCAATCTATTTGCAGGAGCCCACAATTCTGTATAGGGCTATTATCAGCCAAAGAGTGGCTGTACACGTCTGAAAATCAGTCATTAATGCCCATATTTGCCATTAAGGATTAAAAATAAGTTTCCAGCTACTAGTTTTATTTTTTAGTTTGTTGTTTTCAATTTTTGTTTTGTTACAGAATTTAAAAAATTACAAAGGAATCAGAAATTCTAGAAAATCTAAAAAGGGGACATTACAAATTACTGAATTAGAAAACTTTGACTTGTGTATACTGCACTTTTCTATTAAATATAACAAAATATAGAAAAATAAAAGAAGCTTTGCGGGGCATCGTGGGATAAAAGCTCTATTCAATTAAAACAGATAAAAATTATACTATTGTAAAACTCCATAGTTATAATGTTGATTTTATTAGACTTAACGATGGATATTAGTGCCTGAAATGATGAATTTTGTTTGGTCAAAATTTGTGAGTGCATCTATGCATGTTCATGCATAGTTCTTTGTGATTTAGTAATTATACAATGAAACTTGTGACTTGTATGAGTCAATGACAAATAGGAAGTTAAGCATCAACCCTTGAAATCCATGCAAAAGAAAGCATCCAATGGTTATGTATAATTGTAAATTATATCAGTTAAAAAGGCTAATATTAAATCATCTAATTACCATTAAGAGAAGCCAAAGGCCAAGGCCTTTAAAGTAGAAAAAGGGTGGTGTTTTTAAGAGGATCTTTGCTTCTTGGTAAAGATAAAAGTTGGATACTATGCAAGGTTTATAACTCCACAATATGGAACCTCATGGGGATTCTTATCTATGGAAAGTTTGATATATTGTTTCCCTTTTCGGTGTTAATCCTTTATATGTAATTGAGACATCCATAACTGGTTGTTGTTTCTTACAACATTGAAGGAAGTTGTGTTTCTGTCTCAACAAGAATTCTGCATGCACTTGCAAAAAAGAAATACTAATTTTATAAACATTAAAATGAGATTTGATTGAGTTGCATTTCTTTTTTCTTAACTATTTATTCAAACCCTTAAAACCATATTTGACTTAGCTCTATATCAAAATAGTTAAGGTCCTAATTGGCATGTTTACAATCTATACTTAATACATGTGATGTCCATTCCCAAAATAAAACAAATGCATTTAGGGTGTTCTTATTTCTAGCTAGCAAAAACTATAGATTGTGATCCTATGCTAAAACCCTGTAGCATCACAAACCAGAAGACTCACCTGTACAATTATGGTTGGAATATGTCTAATTTTTTCCACATTGTCAAGTAAGAATGAATCTGTTGGAAAGAAAGCCTTGTTCTTGAAATAATGATTTTCAATACGAGCAAAAGCCTGCCTAACCAAAACAAACACTATAAGTATTGATACATGAGTCCTGAAACAAAAGTGCTCTATACATTTTACTTTATATTCTTCAAAATATGCATGAATTAGTAGGTGCATATGTACAATACCAAAATATATTGAGCTCAACAATATAGTCCTAAAATCAAACAAAAATATTTTAAATTTTTTATTAGTCCAAAGGAAAAAATAAATAAAAATTATTGACGTCCATAGATGTCTAAAAAGATAATTCACAATGTCAATTTATTTTCATTATAGTAACTTCAATATATACATGAAAAAACATTTAATAAATATTCTTAACGATAACAATTTGCTTATAACAACATCAGTGTCTAAAGTTATTTTAACAAAAAAAGCTAAGTTACCGGATTCGCTACTGAAGGCCTCGGGTTCAATTCGGGACCAGAATTTGGGTCCGGTAAAGGCAAATTCGCTGTGGGTCCAGATTTTTGACTGTGGGTTCGGCCAGGGTCCAGACCCCTGACTGTGGGTCCGGACAGGGTTCGAAAATTTCGAACCTGGGTTCTATTCCGCGCCCAGGCGCGTTTTTTCACATTTTGTTTCATTTTTTTAATACTCTTTCGACTCTTTTTTGACTTTTACTGACTTTTTTATTCTTTCTAACCCTAATACTTGCCTCTAAAACATGAAATAGGTAAAGTGATACTCATTTACCAATTTGTGAATGAGAAAAAAGGATTTTTTGCCTCCATTGCTGAACTTTCTCTTTTGCTTGCACAAGCTGGAATAGACTTGAAGGCTGATCATAGATTGTTCAAAGTTGATTGTTGTGCTATTCCTAAGCACTTGCAAGTGTCTATTCGTTGCTAAGAAGATCGTAGAGCAAGATTTCTTCAAAAGAGGTAGGTTTTTTGAAGTTTTTTGATTATTTTTTTTACATTTTTTTTCACAAGTGAACTTCAACTCTTTTGTTTTGTTTTTTAGTTATTGTTTTGTTTTACTTTTCATTCTTCTAAATGTCTATAACACATGTTCAATTTTTTCATTTTTTTGAAATTAATTAAGTCTTTTAGTTTCAAATTCAATGAATCAATACCAAAATTTCAATATGTTGTGCCTTAGGTATTCACTATTCCGTATTACAATGGCAACCGGTACCTCCTCAGGCTCAATCCAATCTCGTTTCAAAACAAACCCAGCCTCTCCCCTTTGGAAATATGTAGAAATGGTTCAGCAACTTCCAGGTGGTGGAGGATATGTTTGGATTTGTAGTCATTGCAATGTTCAATATTCGAGCTCATACAGTCGAGTAAAAGGGCACTTGTGTGGGATCCCTGAAACAGGCATCAAAAATTGTCCAGGTGAAAACAACGAAGGCATTCCAAAAGATATAGTGTTGAAATATATTGCTGAGCAAGAAAAGGCAGACCAAAAAACAACCAGTGGTAAAACAAGCCATCCTTTGAAGAAAGGATCTCGATCCATGAAACCCCCTACACCACCTTCTTATTTTCCACCTACAGAAAGCCATCCATTTATGGACATCCCTCAAGAGCAAACCATGCCCTCTTCAAATAAAAGATCTAAGGGACCGTTGGAAGCTTCATTTCAGAATGAGGCAAGAGAGATTGTTGATCAAGACATAGCAAGATGTGTCTATGCCAATGGATTGGCATTCAATGTTGTTCGTTCACCATATTGGCAAAAAATGGTGAAATCTATTAATGAGGCTCCAAAGGGGTATAAGGGCCCAGGTTTTGAGAAGGTGCGTTGCACCTTATTGGAGAAAGAGGTGAAACATGTAGCAGACTCTTTGAAGCCCATAAGGGATTCGTGGATCGAAACAGGGGTGACCATAGTTTCTGATGGATGGAAAGATGCAAGAAATCGCCCATTGATCAATGTTATTGCTGTGTCCCCTAAAGGGGCAATGTTTTTGAGAGCAGTGGATTGTGAAGGATAGGTGAAAGATGGTCCATTTATTGCTGACATCCTTTGCCAAGCTATTGAAGAAGTGGGCCATCAAAATGTTGTGCAAGTTGTAACCGACAATGCCAAAAATTGTAGGGCTGCTGGGTTATTGGTTGAGGAGAAGTATCCACACATTTTTTGGACACCTTGTGCTGTCCACTCCCTCAATCTAATGCTACAAAAAATTGGATCCAAAATTGAATGGATCAAACAGGTGTATGCCGAGGGTGAAGACATCCAAATGTTTGTCACCAACCACCATATGACACAAGGAATATTTAGACAATTCTCAAAATTGGAGTAGTTGAAGGTAAGTTAATTCTCAATATTTTTAAATTTTTGAATTTTCTTTTAATTTTAATTTTTAAATTTTGATTTTGTATATTTAAATTATATTTTGATTTTCAAACAGGTTGCCGAGGCCCGTTTTGCCTCCAACACAATTGTGTTGAGACGACTTATAAAGGTTCGTGAGGCACTATGTGCCATGGTAATCAGCCCTAATTGGGTTGTATGGAGGCAATCTAGCAATGAAAGGGCAAATAGGATCAAGCAAAGGATCCTAGATGATGGTTGGTGGGATCGTGTTGAGTATCTCGTCAGTTTCACCGAGCCCATACTTGAGCATGATCCGTTACACTAACTTGGATAGACCTTGTTTGGGCGAAGTATATGATGGTATTGACTCAATGATTGAGAAGATGAGATCCATCATCAATGCAAAAGAGGAAGATCCTAAAGAAAAATTCTTCAAAGAGCTACAGGAAATCATGGTTGATAGATGGAACAAAATGACCACTCCCTTGCATCTTCTCGCTTTTGCATTGAGTCCCAAATATTATAGTCCTAAGATACTTTCTTTCTTCATCAAGAGTTGCTCCATATAGGGATGGTGAAGTGGCCCAAGGGTACAAGGCAGCAATTCGTAGAATCTTCACTGATCGTGACCAACGTGATCGAGTGAGGGCTGAGTTTATGGCTTTTGGATGCTCTGGGAGTGTTGATCAGAATATGGATGCTCTTCGAGACAAGTGCAGGGTGGATGCTCATAGTTGGTGGTACTTCCATGGGCAAGAATACATGCACCTCCAACCTATTGCAATAAAAGTTTTATCCCAAGTAAGTTTTATAATTGTAATTTTAATTTTAATTAATAATTTTGTTTAGTTAAATTTTGTAACTCTTAACTATTTATTAATTTAATTTGGTCTTAATACGTTGCTAGTTCATCCTCTTCTAAGAGGAATTGGAGCACATACTCCTTCATCCACTCAATAAAACGCAATAGGCTACATTCAAAAACGGCTGAGGACTTGGTGTATGTGCATTCAAACTTGCGCCTCCTTACACACAAACATAGTTCCTACAAAGAAGGAGACACAAGGAGGTGGGATATTGAGCCAGAGCAGCTTGACTTGGATGCTTCCACAAGTCACTTAGTTGCACTTGATATGGATGATGACTATCAGCCTAAAACAGCTAAGTGTTGATGATGTTTTCTGCACAGCAACAACTCAGACAGAATATAATATCCTATCTCTCTTGAAAGGTAAATCTGTATTAGCAAGCCTCAAGAGATAACCCCAAGGTCTCTAGTGTCAGGTCTTGACAATGCATAAACAACTCAGTGATAAATGTGAAAATGCTGGTAATCACAATGGGACCTTACTACAAGCAAAATACTGAATCTCAATTTATCATATCTAACAATATGATGATACTTCAATCCTAAATTTAACCCAATAATCAAAGAAATAACAAAAGATAAGGGTTTCAAAGAGATTTCTAAACTTAAAATTAAACCTAAGATTAACAATGCAAATGACCAAACACTCGAAATGGACCAATCCCTCAAATCTGATCTCTACTTGACCCAGATGAATCTGCAATCTTATAAAAACAGTGCAATCTTCTAAGGTGTTAAGATTTTCAGATCATGAACATTCATTCAAACAACCCTATTGCAATTGAAATGAATAAACCCTCACAATTGAACTAAGCACAATAAATATAAAGTCCAGGCTAACTTTGCAAAGCAACTAACAATCAGTTGGTTGTAAAAAGTATAGACCAGGGATTGCTGCAACACTTCAAATATCAAATCATAAACATCATTGAATCGAATCTAATCTAAATGTTATCTTCCTCAAAGCAATTCTAAAGATAGAATAACAAGAACCATGCAAGACAAAAGAACACAAGTATGGCACCAAATCACAATGTCATTACTTGCATCAAATTATCCGCTGTAGCAACAATTCCAGCTTTTTATTACAATATTTGCTTGAGAGCAACTACTTGCTAACTCTTACTCTACTAATTCGCTCCAACTAGCTCTCTATTTCTCTATATCTAAAATTTCTTAACCCTTACAAATGAGGCAAAATGCCATATTTATAGAACCCCCCAAAACATGTCGGCCTAGATAAGATTTTACAATAATAATAAGGCACGATGAGTCGGCCAAGAGAAATTCAAAATGGAATAAAATATGCATTTAATGCATGAACTTCATCCAAGTCGGCCTGGGATCTCCAATGTAGCTCGGACCAATGCATGGAAAAATAATAGGGAAGCACAAATCTCGATGTAGGCAATTATTAACTGCCTTCCCTTTTGTCCTTATTCCGATCCAGCATTTCATGAACCTTCAAAAGCATCCTATCCAAGTCGGCCACAGGTGGTAGAGGCAAAACCCTAAGTCGTCTCTCAATTGATGCAACTTCCTCTCTTGCTTGTTTTACCGACTTATCCCAATCCACCTTATATGTTAGGTATTTGTCAATGACAGCAATATATGTGACCGCATCATCTAACTGATGCTCAGAAACGGAATCATCATCAATTGGGGCATAAACATCATGCCACCACTTCCTCAATTGTTCCAAACTCAAATATTTGGGAGCAATCTTCCTTCTTCCTGTCATAATCTCAAAAAAGGCAATGGATCCATTATACACACCAGCTAGGGTATCATCAATTTGTCTCCTCTGTTTGTAAATCTTTTTCAAAACCTTCTACCTAATTTGTAGTGCCTCGAACCACTCCTAAGGTTCAGCAGCCCTGGAGGAAGGAAGAATCTTATCAGTTACTAACTTATCCCTGGTATACTCCATGATAGTTTTGGTTTTCTGCAGCAGGAGATCTGTGTCCTCCTTATCTTGTGCCAACACTTCCTTCAACCAATCAGTTATCCTTATAGCATCCTTCCCAGTTGACAAAATCTCCTTAATGGCCTCATTACCTTTGGTTCGCACCCATTGCAGCCAATTCGCCGTGGCAAGATTGGAAGCCTTCATCTTTTCAAGCTTGATAATGGTCTCTTGAGGCAAAGGATTCGCAGCAGAAACCAAAGGGTTAATGGATTGCAGGGGCTTCATTAAATCCTCCAAGCATTTCCCGAGACTTTCATTTTCCTTCTTCAACTCATGCTTGGTCTTTATTTTCTTCCTCAGTCTGCCCAAAATAACCGCACTAGAACCCTCATAATCTTCAATATCCTGCTCAACGGATGTAGGCCCTAGATTGAAAGTCTGAACATTGTAATCCTTTCCAGCCACATCATCTATGTTTTTATCTGGAGCAGGGGTGGCAATGTGGACAACCATGTTATGAGCTTCATCCCTTTCAATCCTTGAAATCACCCTAGCCTTCTTTTTACCTTTATCTTTTCCAATTTTGGCTAGTAGCTCATCCCAATTCGGCGGACTGTCTTCCACAACAACTTGTTTTCTCCTTATTTCCTTATCCAACCAACCAGGGACAGTGGATTCCAACTGCACTTCACTTTGTTTCTCCTCCTACTGATCCTTAGGTGCCTCTTCACTCAAATTTTGTTTCTCAGGAATTTCATCCGCCTTGCTTTCCTTTTCTTTAGTATGTTCCTCTTCATGTACAGGTGATGGAACCTTCACTGTTTCTTCTTCTACTGGAGGTGATTTAACCTCTTCGGTTCCAACAGGTGACTCCGCATATGCAACCAAGGGAGACTACATTATCTTTTCAACTTCTGCTTTTGCACTATGAAGATCACCCTCATGAAATTCTTCTTCTTCAGTATCCGGATGATCCTCAACATCTTTGGATTCTCTTGGTTTGCTTTGAGCCTCATGAGCGGAAGGCACATCATCATGCTGCTCCTCATGAGAAACAACTGGAGGAAGGCCTACCTTAGGCACACTATCCTTAGGAGAAGGAGTCCTAGACCTCCTTGTATACACCTTGGCCTTCTCCTCTGAACTCTCTACATTTACCACTAGGGGGGTAGCTTCTTCCTCTCCTACCTTGGAGCTTGCCTTCTCCGACAATTTTATGACTCTTCTCCTTTTGGGTACAGGATCATCAACCTCAGGATTCTGCCCTTCAGTTTCCTTCTGCCCAGACTTCTTAGTCCTTGTCCTCTTCTTAGCCTTTGGCTTTCTCTGCTTTTCTGCTTCCTGGGCTTCCGTTTCTTGTACACCGTTTATCTTGATTTTGAAAGGAGAATCCAACTTACCCTTGCCCTTAGGATCCTGTTTAGTTGATTCTTCAGAGGTAGAGTGAGGATCTAAATCTCCCATTAGCTCATAGGTCCATTTCACTCCCTCATTTTCCAACTCCCATAGCTTATGCCTTAGCCACATCTTGGTAAATTTGATAATTGGATCCATCAACTATTTTAACTCTATCTTTTCCTCTTCTAACCAGTCCACATCACCAATAGGCCTATCCTTCACTGCCTCATAAGCATGATCCTGGATCAGGTTTCCATCATCCTCAAGCTGATCAGGCACTGCCTTCACATTGTATAAACGGACTGATTCAACTGGCAGGCGAGAAAACTTCTTCTTCTTGACTTCAAATTCATCACTACAATTGGCCCAGTAGTCCTCCAAATCAACCTTATGATTATGTTCTCTACTGGCCCTCTTTTGGGCTTCTCCTGTGATATCCAACCTGGACCTCTTGGAATGGAAAGATAGGCCAAGGGTACTCATTTCTTCTTCTGAAGCTTGAGCGGAAATGATGGAAGGACATGCCTCTCCAGTGCCAATCCTTAATGGGAAATCTCCACCAAAACCAGTCTTATGCTTGTCCTTCATGAAGAGACATCACTCGAACCAATTACAGATTCTTGGATTGAAACAGAAGTGTCTATTGTTTTTGATGGATGTAAAGATTGCAAAAACCAACCGTTAATGATGTCGGAGCACCGGGTATGCCTGTAATCTGCATCGACTCTTTTGCATTTTTGGTTTGTTTGTTTTGAATTTTCGTTTTGGTGTGCGTGTGTTCATCTACAAACATTCAATACTTGAGGTTACTGCTTACATGTCCGCCCAGCGTTCCAATCTGGGAGTTGTTTTAATAGCATCATGTCCGAAGGCCAAGTCAGCGTTGGAGTTTATATTGCAAGGCAGATTTTTAAAAAAAATAATAATGTAACTCCCTAATGTTTGGCGCCCAAGTTGGGCAATACATTTTTGGTGAGGCATGGGAGATGAATGGCTAATGGCGTTTCTTTCCATTAGGCAAGAAAAAAAACAAAAACAAAATAAGACTCTTAGCTTTTGGCATGAAAGGGAAGAGGAAAACATGAGGAGTTAGGCACAGCAGCTGAAAGAGATTTTGGACGCCAAAATCAGCAGGAAAAAAATAGCAGTTTACATTGGAAAAAAGACAAGGTATTGACTCATCATCTGGCTGGTAATTTGGGTAGAATTAAGATACCATTATCTGGCATGGCATAGAGAGAAGATGGAGGTGATGGAAGTGTAAAAAAACCAATGCAAGAATAGGGGAAGGCAATTTGAAAAATGCAGAGTTTTGTTTGAACATTTTAATATATAAATCTAGACAAGAATAAATAAATAAATTATAGCAAACTTATCTTTGTGATTGCTCCATTAAAATTTGATTGGAAGTCTTGGTTTATTTAATTGATTTGCTGCAAATGCTCTCATTCTGGTAAGACTCGGAGCTTTGATCTACTTCAATTGGTATCAGAACTGGTTCGACCGTGTTGAGAAGAAGATCTAGAAATTGCCAGAAGAAGTCAATATGGCTTACAGAGGACGGGGTCGGAGAGGAAGAGGACCCAGAGGTGGAGAGCCCAATGTGGCAAAGGCAATTAGAGGTCTCACAACAAGATGGAGGCAATGGAAATGGCACAAAGAAGAGGAGTTCAAACAATGGACATAAGTGACAATGAGGACGAGCAGATTGTTGAAGGCGGAGAGGAAGTGAACCAGTTGGGTCTAGAACCTGGAGAAGAACGATTCATTAAAGCCATCACAAAAAGGAACTTCAGGCCACAATTTGATCCTCCAAATTTCAAAGGAAATTTAAATGCAGAGGAGTTGTCGGATTGGATTGCTGAAATGGACAAATATTTTGAATATGACAATACTGAAGAAGATCAGAAGGTGAAATATGCTCACACCAAGTTGAAGGGGCACACATCCCTATAGTGGGATCACTTGCAAGCAGACAAACAGCGAAAGAGAAAAGATAAAATAAGATCATGGGATCAAAAGGTAACGAAAATAAAATCCAAACTTCTGCAAGCAAACTATCACATAAATTTGTTCAAAAAACTCCAAAATTTGAAGCAAAAGGAGAGTAGAGTTGAAGAGTACACTGAAGAGTTTTACTGGTTAAACATAAGAGTCGGTCATGTAGAAGATGATACAGAGCAAGTTTCAAGATATTTAAATGCTTTGTGCATATCCATCCAAGATGAAATAAGTTTGATTAATATGCATAGCGTGGAGGAGGCATATCAATATGCCTTGAAGGCAGAAGAAAAATTCAATAGGAAGCAACAAAATAACTCTCGGGGTAGAGGCAGATTTTCGCATGGAAGAGGACCACCGAACAGTGGTAGAGGCTACTAGAACAAACAAGAGGAAGCAAGCACATAAGTGCAAGAATGCAAGAAGGCAAGGGAAGAGGAGATTTCCCTGGAGGAAGAGGAGACTACTCTCGTGGAAGAGGGTCATTTCGAAGAGGTAGAGGAAGAGGTTTCAACTTCACAAGTTTCCAATGTGGGGAAATAGGCCATCAGGCATTTGAATGTCCGCAAATCCAACATGATGTAAGAAAGGGAAAAGAGTCACTTTAGATTGTGTATTTAGATGATATTTTGATATTTAGTAAAACAAAAGAGGAGCGCTTGCAGCTTGTTAGAGTTGTTTTGCAAAGGCTGAAAAAAGAAAAATTAATGGTGAATTTGAAAAAGTGTAGTCTCATGAAGGAAGAATTGGTGTATTTGGGTTTTGTAATTTCCAATAGTGGTCTGAAAATGGACCCAAAAAAAGTGAAAAACAATTGTTGAATGGCCTTCACCAAAGAGTATGTTTGAAGCAAGAAGCTTTAATGGATTAGCAAGTTTTTATATAAAGTTCATTAGAAATTTCAGTGGGATATGTGCACCAATTACAGAGACAATGAAAGGTGATGAAAAGGAATTTGTTTGGATAGCTGTAGCAGAGAGAAGTTTTAACATTTTGAAGGCAAAAGTGACGGAGCAGCCCATGTTAGCACTTCCTAATTTTGGAAAAGTCTTTCAAGTTGATTGTGATGCAAGTGGGACAGTGATAGGGGGAGTTCTAAGTCAACAGGGAAAACCAATAGCTTACTTTAGCGAAAATTTAAATGAGGCAATGAGAAAATACTCCGTGTATGACCAAGAGTTTTATGCGATTGTACAAGCACTCAAGAAGTGGAGACACTATTTGCTACTGAAGGAGTTTGTATTGTACACCGATCATCATGCATTGCAATTCATTAACAGCCAAGGTAAGTTGAGTCAAAAGCATGTGAAGTGGGTTGAATTTCTTCAAAGCTATTCATTTGTTTTAAAACATAGAAGTGGAAAATCAAATAGAGTTGCTAATGCATTGAGTAGAAGGTATTTGTTGTTGAATGAGATGAGGGTAAGTGTTGTTGGTTTTGATTCAATGGGAGAGTTGTATGAGGAAGATGCTGATTTTAAAACAGCTTGGGCAGCGTGTAAAAGTCCAATGAGAGTGGATAGAACTCCATGGTTGGAGTATTTTATTCAAGAGAATTTGTTGTTTAAAGGGAAGAGATTGTGCATACCTTAAGGTTCCATGAGGGAAAATTTGTTGAGAGAAAAACATAGCGGAGGTTTGGGTGGACATTTTGGAGTGGACAAAACATTGGCGCAGCTAAATGAGAGTTATTATTGGCCCAGAATGGATGCAGATGTAAAAAGAATGGTGCAAGAGTGTCGGGTATGTCAATATGCAAAAGAAGTGAGACAAAACACCAGATTGTACCAGCCACTACCAATACCGAAGAGACCATGGGAATGAATTAGCATGGATTTTGTTTTGGGTTTGTCATGAACACAAAGAGGTAATGATTCAATTTTTGTTGTAGTGGATAGATTCTCAAAAATAGCTCATTTTATACCATGTAAAAAGTGTAGTGATGCTTCCCATATAGCTACTTTGTTTTTCAAAGAAATAGTTCAATTACATGGCTTGCCAAGAAGTATTATTTCAGACCGGGACACAAAATTTATTGGTCATTTTTGGCGTACTTTGTGGAAGAAAATGGGAACACAATTGAGTTTTAGCTCAGCCTACCATCCTTAAACCGATGATCAAAATGAAGTTGTGAATCGAAGTTTGGGTAATTTATTGAGGTGTTTGGTTGGGGATAAACCAAATCAGTGGGCTTTGACATTGGCACAAGTTGAGTTTGCTTATAATAATTTAGTTAATCCAAGTCTAGGAAAGAGTCCGTTCCAAATTGTGTATGGGTACATGTAATAACCCCGACCTCTGAGGCCAAGGTTATTGTCAATCTCCTAGGTTTGACAATGTTATTTGTCAAACGAATTTGGCTTAGCTTAGTCTAAGATGACTAAACATCTATATATGCTGAAAGTCTAATGTTTGCAACTCAATATTCTTAGGTTACACATCAACTTAGATACACAGCAAATTAGCGATAGGGCTTATGCTCAGGTTGCAGATTTTCAATGATACCAATTCAAATTAATGAATAGAGCAATGCACCAGCACTACATATAACAAAAAATATGTTCATGCAGCAACGTCCGTAAACTATAAATAATTGATATTCCAACTGCTTATATTGTAGGCCAAATAAACCCAATATACACTTCAGACAGCATTAACTCTTCCTCGGTCAGGATAATAGATTTAGAAAGCTATGTCTTGAATATAAGAATGGTCGCTAGACATCAATGTTGATAGAAACCATAGCATAATACAGGTATGTTAGCTGGTATTGACAACTTCCAGTGCCTGATATCAGAAACTCTTGAACCCGTCTTTATCACTAGAGAATTCGAACAACATATGTGTCACAAATGTTCTTGATCACAAACGATGCCAGAGTTAATGACAATGTATTGAGAAGATGAATATGTGAGCGGCAGCGTCATTCATGATTCCTTGAAACCATGCTTCCCGTAATGCTCTCTCGTTATTCCTCTGTTAATTCATTGTGCTCAATAAGGTGATTTAATTCCGTTATTTAGCAATATTACCATATATGTGGTTCCCTCAAATGAATGCGATGGCACATATACTAACACGCCACTTCAGTAGATATAACGGGAGTATAAATCCCAACTTCTACTCTCAACTTCCCGCTAAGCAATTATACAAGCGTCTCCAGCAGTAATAATGAAGTTCAATGAATAAATCCCTTAATATAAATGAGACGGCAATAGCATTTGATTACTCAATGTTTGGCAGTATCGATCTCCTCCCGTCTCCTATGTTTCTTTACTCAGTCGTTCCCACATTTAGTTCCTTTATTCAATCGAATCTCGGTAAGTATTCTGAGATACGCCACTAATTGTCTTCTATTCTTCTTGATCAATAGATTTTCTCCTTTCTTGATTGTGTCCTTTTGTTTCTTCTTCTAATGATCCGATTCTCTAAAAGGTTTCCACTAAATATAGGCGCCAATGCATCCTTTCATTCTTCTTGTGTCTCTCTAAGAGGATGCATCTAATCTTCTTTCCTTCGCATTGCTTCATTACTGAATTAATTTGCTCTTAATCGGCTGCATAAATGAATTGATTAATATTGTTCATGGATGATATCTTTTATTATTATTTTTTATATAATTATATTTAAATATTTGTAAGTATATATATATATATATATATATATATATATATATATGTTTATTGAGAAATGCAAAGATATTGAGAATTGCAAAGATATTAGAAAATATACTTGTCTTAATTGCTTCAATAAGATGGGGACATCACAAGTCTCCTCCGCTTGACATTGCTTGTCCTCAAGCAATTCTTCCTTGATCTCTTGATGTTCTTTGCCGGTACAGTGGTCTTCATCCTGGAAAAAGATTTGTAACATCTTGTTACAACTAATCTCTTTCCAAGCCCTCTGAGTACCTCACTAGGGAGTGTACCCAACCCTCCTGGGAGAAGATTTGGAATATCTCTTCCCAGGCCCTGTGGATACCTCACTATGGACTGTATCCAACCCTCCTGGGAAAAGATTTGGAATATCTCTTCCAGGCCCTTTGGATACCTTGTTTAAGGGTACCCAACCTTGGAATCCTAGGAAAAGGGGTTGTGACACCTCTTCCCAGGCCCTCTGGATATCTCATTATGGAGTGTATCCAGCCCTCCTAGAAAAAGATTTGAAACATCTCTTCCCAGGTCCTCTGGATACCTTATTTAAGGGTATCCAACCTTGGAATCCTAGGAAAAGGGGTTGTGGCACCTCTTCCCAGGCCCTCTGGATATTGTTGTGACCTTTTCACGCATCACCCCATTCAAAATGGGGAGCCCCTAATTTTTGCTCCATTCTAGTCTTTTGGCTTTGGTTTTGTCTCTCTCTCTTTCTGTCTCTTTCTGTTGTCTGTCTTTCCGAGGATGTGCCCGCCTTTGAGCTTAAACGTGAGATTTTGGCGAAGTCTGAGAATTAGGGTTTTGAATCTTCCATCCAATTTGAAGTCAAAAGAAGAGAATAAACTGAAATTTGAGTCTGGAAATATATTCAGCATGCTTCCAGCAGGTTCCCGACAAAATTTCATTGAATTCTGACAACTTACTATTTTTAGTAAGTACCTAATTTGGGACATTTACTCAGCACTTTTGGAGTTTCGATCATTACACTGCATCCAGAACACGTCAAGCTATTTGTTTGCAAAATTTGAGCCAAATCTGACAACTTTCTATTTTTAGTAAGTTCACCTTCAGGAGCTGATTTTAGGGTTTACATGCGAAGTTTTTTCAGTCCATGACTGAAGAATATTTCTGGGTTTTCTGAGACCTACGCAACAGTATAACATGCAAAATGAGACGATGACTTTCAATATTCATCCTTCGGAGGCTATTTTTAGGGTTTGCATGTTGGGATTTTCTTCGCATGTCTGGATATTCCTTTGTGGGTTTTTTGAAAGCTTCGCAGTGGTGTAACATGCAAACCAGGATCAAGACTTTTTTAGGAGCCATTTTCAGAGGCTATTTTTAGGGTTTGCATGCAGGACTTTTCAGCGCATGTCAAGTTATTCCTTATGGGTTTTTCAAGAGCTACGCAGTGATGTGACATGCAAACAAAGATGATCACTTTTCAAAGACTTACTATTTTTAGCAAGTTCACTCTGGCAGCCCCCCCCAGCACTTCAATATCACAAACTATCCAACATGCAACAGGAACGGGGTCAAACGGAGGTTATTTGATCAACATGCAAGCCAGATTAGGGTTTCCAGCTTCGAGACCCAAAATGAGGGGTCAAACGCCAGAATTTTCGAAAACCAGTGTATCCCACTACGATCAGCATCTTTCAAGCTATCCACTGGTAAAATTTGAAGGCAATCGGAGCACTTACTTCTGAAACGGGCTATAAATAGTAAGTCAGCAGCAGGCGCCAGTGTGAACAAGCAAGTCATCCCATGAGGGTCACACCATTCAAATTTCAAGTCAAACGGAGTTGGGGAAGTCATGAAACTGAGCAGTTACTATAAATAGTAAAACACCTTCAGAAACATGCTATAAATAGCAAGTCAGCTCGAGATGGCAATGTGAACAGATCAAAGAAGTCGTGAAGATCCTATGGCGCAAATTCCAGATCAATCCAAGCTTCAGAAGTATGAAAATCAGAGGGCTTACTAAATATAGTAAACAGGGGCGAGCAAGCTGAGAAAATTTCTAAGTGAAGTTAAATCCTTCTCCACCCTCAAAATACGCCCAAGGAGAAGCTGGTGATGAAAAAAAAAATCTAAGTCTGGACTTAAATCCTGCTCCTACCCCCAAATGCGCCCTCAAGTTGGCGGGAGGATGAAAATTAATCTAAGTCTGGAGCTAAATCCTCCTTGACCCCCAAAATGCGCCCAAACATCTTGAAGCTGGTGATTGAAAAAATTTCTAAGTGTGAAGTCCTATAGGAGTCTCTAAATGCGCCCTCATCTCCAGCATGTGAAGGAAAAAAAATTCTAAGTCTGGAAGTTAATTCCACCTCCTACCCCTAAATGCGCCCAAGTGCAAGGTGAAGATGGAAGAAGTAACCAAGGCGTTGGAAGTTAATTCCACCTCCACCCCTCAAATGCGCCCTCAAGGAGAAGTAGGGTGATAAAAGTTTCTAAATCAAAGTTAAATCCTCCATAACATGTGAAATGCACCCAAATGAGCTAGGAAAAGACAAAAGGTGTTGACTTCCTCCTCCACCCTTTGAATGCGCCCCATGCTAGGAGTGAAGACTAGACAAGTCTAAAGGCGTTGAAGTCAAAGTTCCTTCACCACATGTAAAATGCGCCCAAGTGCAAGGTAAGATGGGTAAAAAGGTTACCAAGGCGTGGTTAAATCCTCCTAGGCATGTCAAATGCGCCCAAGTCTAAGGTGGAGGCAAGATAAGTTCTAAGGCATAATTCCTCCTCAACATTTGAAATGCGCCCAAGGATGTTAGAGGTGGTGGTTTTCTAAAAAGAAAAGTGGCTAAGGCGTGATATGCTATATGCGCCATGACTAGAGAAAGATGAATGGAGGAAAATTTTCTAAGACAAAAATTCAAGTTTTCCCTCTAGACCCCTCAAATGCGCCCAAGCTGGTGATGATATGTTAAAAAAAAATTCTAGGCATAAAATTTCACCTCTAGAGAAAATACACCCAAGTTTGAGAAGGTGGTGAAATTTGTTAAGGCATGAATAAAATTGGCAAGGATGAGTCAGAATGCTTCAGCTTCATGAGGATGATGAAAATTGTCAAGGCCAAGCAAGAAAATACGCCCAGAGATGAAGAACGAGAATAAATTTGATGGAAAAAAAAAATTCTAAGGTTAAAATTCAAAAAATTAAATGTACCCCTTTGTTTGTAGACCCATGGATTTGATGCATTCTGAAGGGAATTTTCTTCTGGGTATCAGACATCTTCGACGAGGAATTGATTTTAAAGTCTTCCACAACTCGCCAAGGATTTTATGATGAAGATTTTTGATGGGCACTTGATTGATGAATTTCCTAGGGAAAAATTTAAAAAAATTCTAAGGCAAGGAATAAAAGATGTTGAAATAAAATGCCTTAGATGGTGAATTTGAAGTTGATTGCCTGGATGATTTTGATAAAAATTCTTCAGGGAGGTGAATTTTCTCGAGCCTAAGATGGATGAAATCAAACTGTTAATGCCTCAGCTGGTGAATGAATTTCTTAAGAAGATGCAGTTGAAGTTAATATTTTTCAAAAGATGATTTAAAAATGCTAAGTAAGCCTTGACCAGTGAAGTGAATCTTTTTGAAATTCTAGAAGGTCAAATATTCTGGATGCCGAATGCCAAGTGTTGCAACTGCCTGAGGAGGGAAATTCGAATTCCTGCAGTGGAGTAGTGGAAATTTAATAAACTAGCTAAAATTGGCTCCTTCTAGAATTCGACTTGGCTATATGAGCTGAGAGTTGTTTCATTTTCCTCCATCAACTAAGAAGTGCGACTTGGGCTTTGAAGTGAAGATTGCAGTGCAAGCTTAAACTTGGTGAAGAAGTTCGACTTGAAGTAAAAGAAGATTATTGAAGCTGAACTTTGAAGAGTGCAAGTTTGAAGAAGTCTAAGTGCTGAGAAGTGGCTGAAGTGAAGTTGGTCGTTTTTCTCTAAGTGTTGAAGTTGTTGAAGCTAGCTTAGAAAATTTTCTAAGTGTTGAAAGTCTAAAGTTGTTGCAGGAAGTGTTGAGGTTTGAAGATGGAATACAGTGCTGAAGCTTCTCATTTTTTCAAAAGTCGACTAGCAGCCCCAATGTGATTTTATTTTTCTAAGTTAAATTGCTAATGACTATTTGTTGTTTTTGCAGAATGGCTAAAGTAAGAGCAACTAGCAGAGAAAATAATGCTGAGTCTAGCAAAGCAAACATGTCCAGACAGGCGGTTATCAAGAAGTTGAGCAAGCCTTTCCTGCCAGAGTCAAAATTCTCTTCGAAGCTGGGCAGGTTGGCTGACACAAACTTGGGTTCTTTCAACATGGAGGCTTTCAGAAGTCGACTGATGGGAGTTGGAAGCCATCGTCCTTCGATCACTTCTCACAATATTGTTAGAAGTGGACTGTATGCAGCTGCTGGTTTTCCACCAGCAATTCAGTGTCTGGAGCTGATTATGGAGTGTGCTAATTGCTACGACCCTGAGCACAGGTCTATTGTCTCACCTGATGGCAGATTGTTTGCCAACCTCACGCCTTTGGAATTCCTTCCCATGAGAAAATGATTTACAAGACGAGAGAACGTGCTGAGCGGATGTATGCTTCGACATTTGAGAGATGTGCTGATATGATTAACTCTCGTTGGATGAACAAGCCCAAGCCCTCTCGCATGAAGTTGCCGAGGCAGATAATTTCAGATGATCTGAAGCAGGAATACCGTGATTTAATTATGATGCTCAGTAGAGTTGGAGGTTGTCCCCAGGCGTTCATCTTCGAGCCATGGATGTTCTATTATATCAACCTCGTACTGGAAGGGAAGGAGCATATTAATTGGGCAGTGATGATTAGTGATAATTTGCACAAGCAGCTCCAGAGTTTGAGGAGGACGAAGACATTTTACATGGGCTCATATATCATCTACATGTTGGCTTGTATGACGAAGTACAGGGGAATATCATACAAGGAGCCAATTGGATGTGGCTCTCATCAATTCAAGATTCATGAGGCTTGCCCGCAACTGCACCTGACAAGCACATCTCATTACAAGAGAGTCAATGATGCCTTCACTATGCACATAACGAGATCACTTCAGCAAAGGACTCATCACAGGATCTCAAAGGAAGCTCAAGAATTGATAGAAAGGTACGGTTGTTGGTTTATCCAATTTCCGAAGTTTACTTATGTTAGGTTGCAAGGGTTTTCTTCATATCCGTATAGATTGCCCAAATACCCTACAAATAGGATCTTAATGTTAGAAATATCTAGGCAACTCGTTGCCTATGATAAGATTCAGAAGAGAAAGAAGAAGGGAGGACTCGACTTCCCAATCATCATGGGAAATTCAGACGAAGTGTGTCCTTCACTACAGGCAGCCAGGGAAGCTGAAAATGAGCTTCAGTTTTTCCACTTTTCTTATCACACCAGCAGGCAGCATTATGACCCCCACAGCAATATCAGAAGAGTTCAGGCATAAAGCAAATATTGAAGATTACTAGGCTGGTGCGTGGGATGAGGCTGAAGTTAGAAAGAGAATGTTTTCAAGACTACCTTTGAGCATGATCAGGGAGTGTGAGATTATTCCAGTATCAGATCAGGTGGGCGAGGATATGAACGTTCTTCATCCAGATTATGAGGCAGTGAGGGATACACCACTCCCACTTCCAAATTGATTGGAGCTGGAGATTGCCGATTTGGACACACTTTGCATACCAGTCTTGACATTCACCAGAGGATGGGTTGAAAGGCATGTGAATAGGCTAAAGAGTAGGTCAATTCCTTTGACTTACAATTTGATGGGAGACCATAGGACACCAATTGCCACCAAAAAGAAGCAAGTTACTCGAGCTCCGGAGTCTCGAAGGAAAGAGCCAATTCAGCCAGAGCCTCCAAGAATTGTGGTAGAATCACCTACGCCATTGGAGACACGTTCTCCAAGCATACAGGAAGTTTCATTGTTTGTCAATCAGAGGAATATGTTGAATAAGGAACAGGAGTTACAGGAGGCAAATCAGCCACCACGAAGAGAGTCTGTTGGCCAGAGTGTTAATGCACCCACCAGAGATGATCAGCAGGAGGAAGATGAAGAAACTGCTACAGATACACACTTCCAGCGTGAGCTTGAGGCGACTCTAGAAGATGATACAGTTACAGGACAGGAGGCCCAAGTTTCAGGAGATACTCAGCCCATAGAAGCCAACGAGCCTCGCCACGATGAAGTTAGAGAAGAAGTTCGTGAAGAAGAAGCGAGGGATGAGCAGCCATTTGTTATACAGCAAGTAGTACTAGATTGGCTCAAAGACCGAATGAGGAGGAGCCCCAGTGAAGAAGTTGATCCAACAGTTGAGATGGAAGAATTCTTGAGTAGGATCAGTGCACCTCCACAAAGAAGAGAGCTAGGAAATTTTCAAAGATTTCAACAGATGAGGATGGCTCTCGCACCCTTCATGTGGTTGTGCCAAGGGTTGAGTGTGATCGAGATGAGGCTGTGCCAGAAAATTATATGATCACCACCTTGGAGTTAGGTCACCCCACAGGAGCACAGATAATTGAGGAGTGTGATAACTCCTATCAGGCACTCAAGAATAGACTGCTCAAGACTGAAGGCAAATACAAGAAATTGAAGAAAGAACACAAGACATTGATAGGCTACGTGCAACATTTGTCTCGTCCTTGTGGGCAGGAGAATCCAGCGATTGAGCTTCCAGCCGAGTTGTCTAGAGAATCAGTTAGTGGCTTGGAAGATTTGAGAAAGATGGCACAAGAAGCAGATAAGTGGGTGACCAGCGCTCGTGTTGAGACGAAAAAGTTTATGGAAGATCTTGCTCATGCTTACCAGCAAGCTTCGAGCATTATGGCACAAATGGATGCAGTTGATCAAGCCTGGGGTGATGCTCATATTTATCAGAGCAAGGTTATTCAGCGTTTGGAGGCTTTGATGCATACTCCCTTACAGATGTTGATTGATGGAGGAGTGATTCAGGAGGGCGATAGATATGATTTTTCCGGCCGATACTCTTCAATTGTCACAAGTTGTGGATTCTAAGATGCAGCACAGGGAGATTCGGCAAGAGTCAGAAAGGCCATGACGAACATTATTGATGGAGTCCAAAACACCTTAGAGGCTATCTTTGCTGGGAGGCTGAATTCTGATGAGGTGACTGCTGATAGTTTGAGGAGTAGGCTGCCACCTTTCTTTCCGGAGGTGAATACTTTTGTCCAGAATGACTTTGAGAACACCTCAACTTTCTCAAGCATTATTCAGAACACTCAGGATGCATTAGTTGCTTGGAGAAAGTCTTGTACGCGGCATGGGCAGGCAATCACAGTGTTAGAGTTCCAGCTTGATCACATTCCGCCAATCTCAATTCAGGAGGTTGAGGCCGTGCTTGCCAGATTCATTGACCTTGCAGCCAAGGAGAAGGAGAACAGAAACGCCTTTCTGGATGATGACCTTCTGGATGACTGATAGTGGGCATTGATTGCCTTTGCTATTTTGGGAGTGAGTGGTAATCTTTTGATTCATTTATTGTACCACTCCCTATTCTGCAGTTTTTAGGGTTAGGGCTGATGTGGCTTAATCTAAGCCCTCCATTTGATTGTAATATGAGTCGTCCATTGGACTTGGCCAGCTATATAAAGGGGCATCCCCCCTCATTTGTATATCATCAGACATTAGATCAGTAGAGAGTAGACATTCTATTAGGGCAGAGAGACTGATAGTTAGCTTAGTTTGTTAGCATAGCATAGTTTGGAGGAGAAGGAAAATTTTCCTTTGAGGACTTTGTAAGGGATTGTTGTGAAAACTATCATAATAAAGAGAGCTTTCATTGATGGTGAATTTGTCTTTTGTTATGAGCAGCTAGCAAGATTTCTTCATCCCTTCTACTTCAAGTAGCTTAGATTAGAGTAATTTTCATTTTCATGCAAGTAGATGTTAATCGTGGATTGTGGTGTTTAATCAAGGCAGCTTCGTTCTAATCCATACCACTAGCAGCTTGTTGACGGCAAGTTTGCCTTGTGTGGTCAACTGGAAAACTTTACAAGCTTAACTTTGGTTATAGGTCACGTCTTGGCATGCATCATCTTGATGGTGTCTTTATGTTGAACTGTGATTTGAAAACCTTTTACCGCTCCCTTGAAGATTGCACCAACCTTGTGTAAGTTGTCCAATGTGAGACGAAGCAGAGTCTGGTTGAAGTCTGTTAAAATTGATCCCATGTCCCGCCTTAGACTAGAATTTAGATCCTCTAAAACCCTACACTTATTTCAATTTAGCACAATTTCTAGTTAGTTTTAGGAAGTTCATACCGTATTGCAAAATCATTCAAATCACGCACGAAGATCCCCTTCCAATCATTAACCTGCTGTCAGCTGCAAACCTGAACAATTGTGTAAATCCCCTCGTGTAAACAGCAAATCACAACGAACCAACTGAGGGTATTCTATTGCATTATCGGAACCTTGGAGTTGAACGTACGATCTTTCTTCCAATCTTAGCGTACAGAATACTTTGATCAAGAGAGAATGGAGTAGCCTTCGAATACTTTGTTCTGCTGATTAGTGCAGTCACAAAAATCACGTCAACAGATATCTCCCTGTGGAGCGTATCCAACCCTCCTGTGGAAAGATTGAAACATCTCTTCCCAAGCCCTCTGGATACCTTATTCTTAAGTGTATCCAGCCTTATTAATCTTAAAAAAGATTGTAACATCTCTTTCAGGCCCTCTGGACACTTGGTTTCGCAAGTATATCCAGCCTTAAGCCTTTATTTGTATTATAATGTAATATTGCATATTATCCTCAAGTCCTATTCTTGTGCATGAAGAATATCTTATTAGCTTATTTGAAGATATTACATTCAAGAGTTCATCTCTTGTTTTAGTCAAGAGCCATCATATTTTTCCCTTTTGGTAGGAATTTCTCTTGATTCTTCATCCGATGCTTCCTCTATCTTGTGTATTTGTCCCTTTTTGCATTTGTGGTCTTGACCCCAAGGTTCCTTGCATCTAAAACATAAGCCTCTATCCATTAATTCTTTCCTTCATCTGTTTGCTTCCTTGTCAAGGCACTGATGGCCTACGACCCAAGGTTCATTGCAAAAGTGGCATGCTCTTCTTCTATTATCTCCCCTTCGTTGGTTTTGTTCAGGTTGTGACTTGAGCGAAGGGTTCTTAGCCTTTCTTTTGGAGAGCTGGATTCTACCTTTATGGCCCTTTGAATTGCCTCCCCCATTGTTTGGGGCTCTAATGGGTTTACTATGTTCTTGATTGGTTCCCTGAGTCCTTCAATGAATAGGTAGGTGAGCCTTCTTTGAGATAGGTCGAGGACCATGATGGCTATCCTTTGGAAGTCATTTGCATATTCCTCCACTGTCCCTTGTTGCCTAAGCTAGGTGAGTTCCTTGAAATACCACTCGGGATGCCTTTGGTCGAATCTATTAATGAGTTTTTGAGTGAATTCACTATAGGTGGTTATATTCTAGTGACCTTGTGTGATGAGTCCATGGTGCCACCAATCTTGAGCTATCCCTGATAGGTGTAGGACAGCAAACTTGATGGCATCTTCTTTGGTCATGGGGCTAAGGGAGAGATAAGTATCAAGCTTTTGAACCCACGATTGTGCGGTGGTCTTCCCGGAGCCGTCAAAAGAGGGCAATGTCATCTTGTTAACCCGAGATTTAAGGTCTTTCCTGGTCTGATCCTTTCTTCTGCTTGAGTTGGCCTGAGTTTTGACTTCATAATATTCCTTGAAGGGTACAAGTTTCTAAACTGCAGGGTCTAACTCAGTGTACATAAGTGTGATATCTTCTGCACTATATGAATTTCACTCTTCTATTCCTTGTATGACATTTGTGCTTGGAAGGAAAGGGGGCATGGTTGGTCTTAGAGAGGAGCTTTGGGTTGAATGTTCATTCTCGAAGTGATTTGATTGCATTTCTTTCCTTGGATTGCCTATTTCCTGTGTGTGGTGGCTATTTATGCTTTGAAGAGCTTGAAGAATTAGCTGATTGGTCTTCTCGAACTTCTCATTGGTTTGCTCCATGAAGGTTTTCAGTTCTTGAGCCAGCTGATTGGCCATGTTTCCCCCTTCTGTGATAGGTTTGCATTATCTTCTTCTCCAACAGGTTGGCAAGACCGATGCTCTGATACAACTGTAATAACTCCGACCTTTGAGGCCAAGGTTATTGTCGATCTCCCAGGTTTGACAATGTTTTTTGTCAAACGAATTTGGCTTAGCTTAGTCTGAGATGACTGAACATCTATATATGCTGGTAGTCTAATGTTTGCAATTCAATATTCTTAGGTTACACATCAACTCAGATACACAGCAAATTAGTGATAGGGCTTATGCTCAAGTTGCAGATTTTCAAGGATACCAATTCAAATTAATGAATAGAGCAGTGCACCAGCATTACATATAACAGAAAATATGTTCATGCAGCAACGTTCGTAAAATATAAATAATTGATATTCCAACTGCTTATATTGTAGGCCAAATAAACCCAATATACACTTCAGACAGCAATAACTCTTCCTCGGTCAGGATAACAGATTTAGAAAGCTATGTCTTGAATAAAAGAATGGTCGCTGGACATCAATGTTGACGGAAACCTTAGCATAATACAGGTATGTTAACTGGTATTGACAACTTCCAGTGCTTGATATCAGAAACTCTTGAACCCGTCTTTATCACTAGAGAATTCGAACAACATATGTGTCACAAATGTTCTTGATCACAAACGATGCCAGAGTTAATGACAATGTATTTGAGAAGATGAATATGTGAGCGGCAGTGTCATTCACGATTCCTTGAAGCCATGTTTCCCGTAATGCTCTCTCGTTATTCCTTTGTTAATTCGTTGTGCTCAGTAAGGTGATTTAATTCCGTTATTTAGCAATATTACCATATATGCGGTTCCCTCAGATGAATGTGATGGCACATATACTATCGCGCCACTTCAATAGATATAACAGAAGTATAAATCCCAACTTCTACTCTCAACTTCCCACCAAGCAATTATACAAGCGTCTCCAGCAGTAATAATGAAGTTCAATGAATAAATCCCTTAATATAAATGAGACAGCAATAGCATTTGATTACTCAATGTTTGGCAGTATCGATCTCCTCCCGTCTCCTATTTTTCTTTACTCAGTCATTCCCACATTCAGTTCCTTTATTCAATCGAATCCCGGTAAGTATTCTAAGATATGCCACTAATTGTCTTCTATTCTTCTTGATCGATAGATTTTCTCCTTTCTCAATTGCGTCCTTTTGTTTCTTCTTCTGATGATCCGATTCTCTACAAGGTTTCCACTAAATATAGGCACCAATGCATCCTTTCATTCTTCTTGTGTCTCTCTAAGAGGATGCATCTGATCTTCTTTCCTTCGCATTGCTTTATTACTGACTTAATTTGTTCTTAATTGGCTGCATAAATGAATTGATTAATATTGTTCATGGGTGATATCTTTTATTATTATTTTTGCTTCAGTAGGATGGCGACATCACAGTACATCCCCAAGGGTGTTGATGAGGTGAGGGATAGTGCAGATTTGAGTAGGAAAATTGTTGTAGCAAAAGATTTTGCTGAATACATGCATGATTTGCATAAAGAGGTGAAGGAGAACTTGGAGAAAACTGCTAATAAATATAAAAAAGAATGCTGATGCACATAGAAGAGAGCAAGAATTTCAGATTGGTGATTTGTTGATGGCAAATTTGAGGAAGGAGAGGTTCCCACAGGGAACATACAATAAACTAAAGTGGAAGAAGATAGGCCCGTGCAAGGTTTTGTGGAAGTTCTCACCAAATGCATATGAGATTGAGCTTCCAATTGGCATTGATATTTCTCCAATATTTAATGTCACAGATTTGTATCCATATTATGAAGGTGAATCAAGAGGACAGCAAGATAAACTTTCAGATTTGTCAGGTGTACATGAATGGATCCATTAATTGTCAAAGAGAAGATTTGATGAAGTTGATGAAATCATTGATTCACGCATAGCCAAGAAGACAAGGAGAAAGGAATATTGGGAATATCTGGTTTGTTGGAAAAACCGTGCAGCAGATGAGGCTTCTTAGGTCAATGCTTCAAACTTGGCGAAGTTTGGGATCTCGGTTCTGTTGGCGTAACAACTAACACCTCTGGAGTATAAGTTGGTACGGACAGCTATGCACACTACGCGATGAGTGCTCTTCAAATTAGGAGGGGAAGCTCCCTCGTTGTGCCAGACAAAAGTGCTTGAAAAGGGAAATAAACTAAACTATATCCTGTCTTTTTGTCTCAGCTGTAAGAGGTACAAGGCTTTCAAGAAAACTATATACGTTGCAGCTAAGCATTTTCTGGTTTCGCAGATCATTAACTACAACTAGACTAACTACTTTAAATCTATCTAGTTTCCTCAAGAAAACAAAGCATGAGGAAATGGAGCAGGAATGATTATCTGACAACAAACAAGAATAGATTCTCAACTTGAAGGCAAGGTAGCACATCTATCAGCTCAATCTAAACCAGTTTATTATTCACACACATCACACGATAAACGAGAACAGATTCTCAACTTGAAGGCAAGGTGGCACATCTATTAGCTCAATCTGAACAAGTTTATTGAACAAAACACGGAATCAATCTAAGGAAAGAATTCACTATCATAATTGTATGAAACCCAAGTGGCATAACAATTCATCATAACAGTAAATACTCATGAACAAATACAAAACGAGCAATATTGAAGGCAAGGTAGGCACAGCATATATTTCTCTCTCGTGCAAAAGTTCTTGAACAGATACAAAATAGCAATACTACAGGCAAGGTGGGCACAGCATGTATGCTATCACGCAAAAGTTATGTACAAATGAGCAAAAGCTCTTATTTATAGACATCAAAAGGTGTTGGGAACCCTAAAATCACCTTGAGTCAACTACAGTCTTGCAATGCATGCAAGATTTTATTGCTAAACGCTAACAAAGCAAACTATATAGTTAACTAGAAAATTACCATCAGTTAACCGGTACATCTAATCTAAATGGACAATGTGCAAGCATGCACGTCCCTTATTGAAAGCAAAGTTAACTGGAACACTACCCTCAGTTAACTGAAAACCCTAATCCTAACTCCTGCGAAGATAATTCCAAGGAAGAGATATGCATGTATGAAATCAGCCAGTGAACTCAAGACTGAAAGTCGACTTAACCGTTGCTCTTGGCTCTAACCTCGAAACTAACTGCAGATCACAACTGACTGATCACTCTAGATCATCGCTGTCCATCAAGTCATCCAGGAACTGATTGATGGCACTGTCTTCTGGCACTTTGATGCTCTCCACGATGATGACCTGCCTTTGGCACTCAACTTCACCATCCTTAACTGCTTTTTGGTAGTTTATGATATCTCCAGTTGCTCTCTTGAAACTAGATGTTTTCACAGAGATGTGATCCAAAATCTCCATCAAGATATCACGAACATGCTTCTGGAACTTAGTTTGCACAGCCTCGAGATCAGCGTAGGTACCATCTTCACGAAGATAATGGCACGGGATTTGAGTGACTTTGGCAGCTCCGTAAATGGAGTGATCTCTGTTCCTTCTGCAGCTTAATGCTTCTGATGCTTTTCTTGATTCTTCTCAACGAAAAGTGTTCCATGAAGAAACCACGAAGCCTGACCGCGAACACTCTGGTTGTGAGAAATATACACGAACTCGCTGCACACGCAGAATTACAACGGTCCACCTCACGTCTATGCCTGTCAAATTGTCTAAATCAGCCCCCGGATGCGCTTGATCTTCATTGTCAGTTGTTCTGATGAAAACATGAATTAAGACCGATTTGGTCTTGAATTCAGTCTCGTTGAACCGCCTTCTGAAAAACTTGTCAGTTGACTGTGAACAGCTATGTTCTAACAACTTTTTCTGGAAAGCTAAAATGGCCCCTGGTGAGGCTAAAAATACCCTGTCGGAGGATAATTTTCACCAAAAATTCTGAGACATGGGTTTTGTCTGGAAAATGATTCTAAGACAACCCACAATGTCAGAATTGTGAAAACACATCATTTAGCTTGACATGCAAAGATTCTTCAGTAGAGAATTGCAGGGGTTTTTAGAGCTTCCCGAGGCAATTTTTCTTGAGAAAATCTGGAACATGGGTTTTGTGCACAACGGAATTCTGAACAAACCCAGATGATGCGATTTTCAAAAAGATGTGATTTTGGCCCACATGCAAAGAAATCTTCATAAAAGAGCACAGAGCTTCAGAATGAAGGCTGCGGGGCAATTTTCTCGAAAAAATCTACGACATGAGTTTTGTTGCTGATGCTAAAATATGCGAACCCAGATGGTCAAATTCTGAATATTTTGTCGTTTTCTTTGACATGCGAAGAAATCTAAGATGAAAAATAGAAGAAATAAGATAGAAGATAGAAGGTTTTGTTTGTTCTACTTCTGTAGAATTCGCCTCTCTCTGACTTGGATTTGATGTAACCTGCATGCAAATTGAAAACAAAGTCTAGAATATTCTTCCTCTGAACAAACTAAATCTATTGCTACGAAGAACACTGAAATCTGACACCTGTAGCACCTCGAATCCTCAAACGCATGAAGAAATCACCATGTTTTTGTAATGTCCCCTTCTCATCAGTGATCAGCATTGGCATTCTTCAGTCTATTCTGGAACCCGTAGACTGGAATGAGGTGGAAATTAGGGTTTCATGGGCTTGGCTTTTGTAGCATTTCATTTTATTTACTATTTTTAGTAAATGATAGTTGTGGCAGTATGCAGTTGGTTGTCTTCAGTCATCACTTCAGTTGAGCATGTTATTGGTTGTTTCAATATCTTCCTCTCAAGCCTTAATTGTTGAAATTTACTAAGTATTGGCATAAGTGTTATTTTTTTCAATTGACCACCCCTTGGCCTAAGGATACAACTTGCAAGTTGTTTTAAAAAGGGGACTTGAAGGGTACGCCTTGTCATAAGGTGATATTAATATTTTATATTTTTGAATTTATGCTTGGAGGAAAGTGGACGCCACTTTATGAGGAATATATTTTTATGAAATTTGAAAATAAGGAGAATTCAAATAGTTGTCTTTTGGCGTACCATTGAGGAAGTTGAAGAGTTTCTCAATTCTTATAAAATGAAGACATGACTCCAGCATTTGATATCCATCAATTACCTTACTGTTATGCTGTCAAAATGACTATGGACATTTTGCTATTGCTTCGAGGATGCTACCTCCTAGCCCCTTCCCAATTTCGTGTTTGAAATATAACACCTAGTTGGAACATTGCTGCTTCTCACAACAGACTAGCAGATTGAGCAATAAAGGTTGATAATTTTGGTGAATTCTACAGTTTTGAAGTTCCTGGTTTTTACACAGCTGAAGCTGAGTTTTGTTCATAACTTCTAAAGCGAATTTTATTCTGTTCTGGGTACTTTGGCCATGCATTAGTCAACTGAAGGCGCCACCTTTCACAAAATTTGGGAATTTATTTCAAAGTATTCAATTTTATATTGCAAAATCGATTTTCCTCAAGGGCCGTACCATTTAATGATGTCTTGGGATTCGTGCCAAATAAAGTGGAGACTTTGATTGCTGTTTCTGGATTCTAACTTGGGCGCCAGACTTGTAAGGTGTATTTGCAACTCGTTTCACGCCATTCGGAGGAGATTTGAGTGAGTTATGATAATTTACTTGATTCTCACAGTTGCAGATTGTAATTTCCAATTTACTGTTTTTACATCAGATTGTTGAAGTTCTGATTTCTGATTTATTAGCAGCTGTTAGAGGGTTAAAATATCATTGAAAATCATCTCTTAATCTTGTGTATGAAGAATTCTATATTTCCTATGTAATTTGCAGCTTATTCCACATTGTACAAACTGTAAACAGTAGTACTGTTCCAGTTTAATTTGCTGCAATTTCTTTCTGTTTCTTCTCACATAAGTCCCCTGGATGGTTTACCGCCAGTGAGGTTAATTTAATTGTAATATCTCATACCCACTCATAGTGGTGAATCCCCACAGCATTGTGGATGCCCGCCGCAGCGGATGAATTGCTTTATTTGTAATCTTTTCCCCCCACTGTTTGGTGGTAGCGTGGAATTGTTCTCTCATGGCTGGTTATCCGCCTAATTAGTTCATAATTTCAATTTCTTAAACTCCGTCATATGTTAGCACCTCGCCCTCAGTGGGATCTTGAGTGCACATTCTTGACGTTGAGTAGTTCTTCTATTCAAGTTCAGTTTCTTCAGTTTAAGTTCAGTATCTTCCATTCAAGTTCAGATTTGTATTTGAGGCTAACGCTAATCCAATCATCCATTGCTGGTTATTTTGTGATTTTCCTTCGAAAAAATTGGTTAGCATATTTCAGTTTTGAGCTCTGAATGGTACAACTTGCTCAAGAATGAAGAAATAAGGACGACTTTTGTCTTTAAATAAATAAAATTCATTTAAAATTCATCCATCTTCTCAAACTCAAAGCACACCTCTTTATTTGGTAATTAACTGAGCCTCAAATTAGGGCACATGCTTAACTAAGCCTTCAAAATGGATGCCTAGAATGTGATTGGTTGTGAACTGAAACTTAAAATGCATGAAAATGATGGTTTAATGGAGCGCCACCTTTAACTTCAATTGAACTGCCCATGCAAATCAGTTAAGACTAGTGCATGTACTCTAGTTAGCTTTGCATGCAAATCAATTAACTTAACATGCAAATGCATGCAACTGAAGATGAACTGAAGTCTAAAAATAGCAACTCAAATTGAACTTCAGTGTTCTTAGCATACAACCCAGAAATCGTTCAGTTGAACTGAAGTCTGAACTCCAATTAGGGTGCACCAGTCAACTTCTTTCAAAAAAAAAAAAAAATCAACTTTGACCTCTCTAGGTGTTTTCCAGTCTTAGCCAATTTTGATGAAAATTTGGATTTTAATCCTCACCGGAGCCTCTATTCACACACTGATTCCGGATGACTAACAAACCTGATTGACTGGCTGACGATTGCAACAGATAGCAAAGTTGAAACTGACGAGATCATCCCTTGGGTCTGAAACCACAAAACTGAGATCTGAAGGCTCAAAAATCCAAGCGCCCCTAGCAAAAATGGCACTTTTGCCCTCAGAGAGCCATTTTTTCATCATTTTCATCTTACGAAGGTAAACTTGATTCCCTCGTATCTTGCATTCAACAAACTTTCAGAGCTAATGAACTAGTGCAACATGAAGCTGAAACCATTCCGCAAAACAACTGCAAAGGAACATTTCTCCTAAAAACCTCATCTGAGGGGCGAAAAATCCAAGCGCCCCTGGCCTCCAGGCTCACTTTTGCTTCTAGACTTGAACCATTTCTGAAACTAGCCAGAATATCATTAAACCTCCAATTGCAGGCTGACAGGTCATCTTCTAATCTGACGGAGACAGGCAACGGAGAGCTAGACATAACACGAACAAACTAAGCATTTAAGATCACCAAACGGAAAGCATTAAAGGCCTCAAAAATCCAAGCGCCTTTCTAAAAAAGTGCTCTTTCGCTTTATTCACGACCTCGAAATCAAGATTCAACCCTACGTTTGTCTGCTCGCCCCGACTTCTCAGCAATTCAGATTGACGTGCTGAAGGGTGCAATGCAGAGCTAGACTGAGCGTGAAACAAACGTCAAAGGGGTCATTTGATCTGAAACCTCCGTTTAGGGCCTCAAAAAGATGGGAGCCCCTGGGATAGACTGCTCACTTTTGCTTGCAATGTTAGTCATTTTCTCGTTCTCCTCGTTTTCCGTTGTATCCCCCGTAACTTGAGCAAAACAGGTCCGTTTGATAGGCTTGATAGCTCATTGCGAAGCTAACGTGATGCTCGTTGTATCAAGGGAGCCTTTTTCAAAAAGTGCTCTTTGCTCTAGAGTTAGAAAAATTTGATGATTTTCCTTCAAATTTTGGATTTTCTCAAAACTCTCCAGTATTAGACTGATATCAAACTGACATAAGCTCCATACTTAAAAAGCCCAAAAACCATCTTCTGACATCACTTTAACTAGGTTTAGACTATTTTTAGCAAAATGCCTTAGTGAAGCAAAAAAATTTGTTTGGGTACAACAAGTTCCAACCTTGTCAAAATGTTCATGAGCTATACACTCATGGAACATTTTTGTACCCAGTGTGTTTGATGCCGGAGCATCCGAGTATGCCTGTAATCTGCATCAACTCTTTTACATTTTTGGTTTGTTTGTTTTGAATTTTCGTTTTGGTGTGTGTGTGTTCATCTACAAAAATTCAATACTTGAGGTTACCGTTTACATATCCGTCTGGCATTCCAATCTGGGAGTTGTTTTAATAGCATCGCTAAGTCAACGTTGGAGTTTTATATTGCAAGGCAGAATTTTTTTTAAAATACTAATATAGCTTCCTAATGTTTGGTGCCCAAGTTGGGTGATACATTTTTGGTGAGGCATGGGAGATGAATGGCTAATGGTGTTTCTTTCCATTAGGCAAGAAAAAAAACAAAAACGAAACAAGACTCTTGACTTTTTCCGTGAAAGGGAAGAGCAAAAGATGAGGAGTTAGGCGCAGCAGCTGAAAGAGATTCTCGATGCCAAAATCAATGGAAAAAAAACCACAGCTAAAATTGGCAAAAAGACAAGGTATCGACCCATCATCTGGCTGGTAATTTGAGCAAGATTAAGATACCATTATCTGGTGTGGCATAGAGAGAAGCCAGAGGCGATGGAAGTGTAAAAAAAACAATGTAAGAACAAGGGAAGGCAATTTGAATAATGCCAATTTTTGTTTGAACATTTTAATATGTAAATCTGGACAAGAATAAATATATAAATTATAGCAGACTTATCTTTGTGATTGCTCCATTAAAATTTGATTGGAATTCTTGGTTTATTTAATTGATTTGTTGCAAATGCTTTCAGTCTGGTAAGACTTAGAGCTTTGATTTGCTTCATTTAATAAATGTTATTGCAGTGTCCCCCAAAGGGGCAATGTTTTTGAAGGCGGTTGATTGTGAGGGGAAAATCAAGGATGCAAAATTCATTTCTAAAATCCTCATTGAGTCCATAGAGATGGTGGGTCTTGAAAATGTGGTTCAAATCATTACAGACAATGCGAAAAATTGCAAGGCTATAAGTGCTTTGGTTGAGGAAAGGTATGAACACATTTTTTGGACACTATGCACCGTACACTCCCTTAACTTGGTGATGCAAGCATTGGCATTGAAATAGAGTGGGTAAAAGCTATATACCAAGAGGGTGAGGAGATCCAAATGTTTGTGACAAACCACCATATGTCACAAGGCATTTTTAGGACTTTCTCAAATTTGAAATTGTTGAAGGTCATTTTAATTTTATTTATGCCATGTATACTTATATAATATATTTGAACGTGTTATTAACTTATTTTTTACATGATCCTAGGTTGTTGAGACCCAATTTGCATGACACACAATCATTTTGAGACGACTTGTGAAGGTGCGAGAGGCATTGGGTGCCATGGCTATTAACAACCGATGGAGTATTTGGAAGCAATCAAATTTAGAGAGGGCCAAGAAGGTCAAGTCATTGATCCTAGATGACAATTGGTGGGCTCGTGCGGACTATGTGTTGAGTTTAACCGAGCCTATCATGAGTAAGATCAGGTTTGCTGATACAAATCGACCATATTTGGGGAAAATCTATGATGGCATTGACTTCATGATAGGAAAAATAAAGGTCATAATAGCACAAAAAAAGAATAACCCTACAGAAACATTTATCCGAAGTGTTGAAAAAATCATTCATCACTGTTGGAACAAGATGAACACACCATTGCATCTCCTTGCATAATGCATTGTCCCAAATACTATAGTGCACAGATACTTGCTTTGCCAATGAGAACTCCACCATATAGAGATAGTGAAGTTGCTAATGGGTACAAGTGGGCATTCAAAAGACTCTTCTCAAATCCAAAAGTGGTGGAAAATGTTAGGAAAGAGTTTGGCATGTTCATCTCAAGATGAGATCATAGTGTTTGTTCTCTTCAAGACCAATACAATGTAGATACTCGTAAATGGTGGTACATCCATGGGCAAGATATTTGTTCCTCCAGCCTCTTGCAATCAAGATTCTATCACAAGCATTTTTTATTTTTTATTATTTAACATTTGTACTGTAGACTTTAGTACTTACCATTCTTTAATTTATTTTGCATTTTTTATTTTTAAGTTGTTTTGGTCTTCTCTCCAATTTCAACAGGTTGCACGTTCTTCTTCGGCTGAACGGAATTGGAGTACATACTCCTTTATCCACTCAGTAAAGCATAACCGGTTGACTGCAGAAAAAAAGCAAAAGACTTGGTTTATGTCCATTCAAGCTTGTGTCTTCTATCACATAAGCAAGATGAGTGCAAGGAAGGTTCAATGAAGCATTGGGACATAGCCCCTAAGTGTGCCAACTTGGATGTGTCTATTGTAGAGCTTGCTAGAGTCACTATAGATGATGATGATGAGACTCTTACACATGATGCACCTAGTATAAGTGGCAATGCATTTACTTGTGGTTCAAATGATGCTGAACCAAATGATGACCTTGATCTAGATCCTTTTGATAATTGATGAAGATTAAAGACAATCATACAATTTTTTTATTGTATTTATTTCAATTTTGTAATTGTAATGATTTTCATTCGAGTTGTGACTCTAGACATATATGATATGACATAATATTGAAATTTTGAACTATAAATTGGCATTTATTTTTATCACTACAATTGATCAATGATGAAGTATCATACTATCAAAAGTATTTACAATTCTATATATTTTTTAAATTTTTTGCATATATATAGCCGTACCATACCCAAGAAAAAAAATTGTTGTATCAACGTACCCATATCTCATACCCGATCTCATACTAGAACCGGCAACTTAGGCTATCACCAAAGAAGTTAAATGCTGCAAATTTAATACTTTATTTGGTATGGCAGTTATTGGTTAGCAATATAATAATAATGATATTAAATATTCATCAATAAGTGCAGCCTATGTCACAAGGTTCGAGTTCAAGTTTGTGTTTTGCAACAATAATATTCAAATGAAATTCGACAAGGGAAAAAAATCGAGAATAAATTTGCCTATAAAAATATGATTTTTTTTAAAATATAAGTAATAATAAAAAAATAAAACAGTATTATGTAAAATTCTAAGTTTCCAAATCAAGTACGGGTACATGGGTATGGTACATTGGTATGGCAGAAGTTTTTTGGGGATTAGGTATGTTAGGATACATCCATACAAAAAATATATCAAAATCACAAATATATACATATTTGCAGCCTAAAAATAATAATTAAAAAAAATAGTGTAATTATAATATTTAATTATTTCATATACAATTTAATAAATTAATATTATAATGAGAAATAATAAATATAATTAAATGATTATATATTATATAATAGTATTAATATAACAATTTGAATTAACAATACAATATTAATAATTAATTATTAAACTATAAATATAATCTATTGACAACATATATAGTAATTATATATTATTAAATATTTGCATTTATTAATTATAAATTAAATTATAAAATAATAAATGTTAAACTTTTAGTCTATTAGTCCATTTATATTACAATTTATATTTAATATTTATTAAACATTATAAATGAATTTATATATTGTTATAATGATATTAATAAATTAAAATAATATATTATAATTAACAATATTAAAATCTAAAACTACTAAAGTGGGTGGTTGGGTGGGCTAGCCCCCGCCCCTCACTTGGACACTCGGAGTCCAGGGTGGACATGAGGTGGCGGTTGGGACAGATATGAAGCTTGGGATTGCGGCTTGGTCTTGTCACATTCAGTATTCTATTTTTAGCCGTTGATAGAAGTAGCTTCCTTACTAAGTCGAACGCTCTTGAAATTCGCGGAATGTCTGGAGATGGACAAGGGGTATGCATGGCACAGCTTTCATAGCGCCGCCAGTGTGACACGTTGGGCTTAGCATTCATTAAAACGAAAGTTAAAAGGCCGAGTGGCAATTCACGTCATTCGAATTAATAATGGTTTGAAGTTGGAAGGACGGAGGCCGTAGCTTGTATTCTTGGCAAGGACGATTTGTTCGACTGGCCATTATCCAGATTCGTGTGTGAAGGCCTGATGGATCATCATTCGGATGTTTTAAATGAACTCATGAAGTCTTTTCTTAAGCATGGGTTTCGAATTTTGGTATTGTCTTCTGTTTTTTTACAGGGAGCGGATATCAAAGACTTGCAAATGGCTCGGACGTTGAGGTCGAAATTCATCATCCACATTTCGGCAGAAGGTCTAGAAAGCTTTGGCGTCGACACACCAGTTTCTTTGGTGGCCACGGAGAGGCAAATTGCCTTTCGAGAAGTTTCAGACCAGAGGCTAAAGCGCATTTTGCTTGTGGACGATGCGGCGTCAATCGTTGTTGTTAAAATGGTCCTAGGCAAAGGACACTTGGATAGGAAGGAATTTGCCAGAGACAATGCACATATTTCCTCTCGGTTTCTTGCTGTGCTTCTGGACCTGGACACCCCGAAGACGGAGGCCAAGGAGATGATGGTTTGTTTGTTTCGGGATGATTTGCTCGGAGGTCTTGACATGACATTAAAGGCGGCCTTTATTGGTAAAGGTATTCCGCGCCCTTCCAACTTGGCTCTTTTATGGGATTCGGACGAAGCTGTCAAAGTTTTCCCCTTTCTCTTAGACATTAAAGGGCCTGCTTTATCAAGGCACAGAAAGATTGCAGATGTGGCCGTGGATTTTCTGAAAAGAAAGCTGAAGCTGGTGCCGGAGGAAGGGATGGAGTGGTTGGATGGTTTCACTAGGTTTGCAGAGTTAAACGGTTTCATGTGATCCCGGCTTTTGATGGTTGCTGTTAGTTCTTGGTTTCTTTTTGGCCTTCAACTTGTTAAATTCTGACAGTTTCATGCACTAGCAGTATGTAATTGGTTTTTTGCTAGCTGTGGCTCGGCCTTTGCTTTATTTCCTTTGCTTCAAAGTTTACCAGTGGTTCGTTTTTTCTCACAATGGGACTGTATGGCAATAATCTTGTTGTTTGTCCGTGCTAGGTATGTTTTTTGTTCGGCTTTGAGTCCTGGACGGACCTTTCATTCCTGCTTGCAGACGTTTGTAATTTCTATATTATCAATACAATCACCACCTTACGTATCAAAAAAAAAAAAAAAATCTAAAACTACTAAAAGTAAAATATAAAACTATGTCGTCATAGACTCACAAAAGCAGATTGGGTCGAGTGCTCTTGGGAACAAGCCAATCCATTGGGGAAAGGAGTCACATGAGGATGTGGGCATATGATGTATAATTCCTCATAAAAGATTTCTGTAGTCATTTCAAAAAATGACCTTCTGGTCCAAATATGGAAAAACTCCATCCAGTTCCCAATCTAGGTGAATAATGTGAAAACAAAACGCTTTTTAGAACAATAGATTAGGGTTTTCGTTCATTCAAAAAAAACTAGGCAAATTGTGCTTGAATCGTGTTGAGATATGTTTGGAAATGCCATGTCAACAATGGATTCATTGGGATTCAACTAGAAGCTAGTTGAAACGTTTATGCCTTCAAAAATATGAACCTTACCCAATTCCATGGGGATTCCAAGCAATACCCAATTTTGGGACATACCTTACTCGGAAGCGGCAAGTGAACTGGGCAATTCGGCAACATCGGTAAAATTTGAATACATTGTAGTACATTTAAAAATATTGTAATATAAATATGTTTAAAATTTTAATTTAAATATTATTAATATATAAATAAAATATATATTAAATAATAAATGTACTATAAATAAAAATCTAATTTTAAATTTTAAAATGTTTGGCCAATGGTGAGATTCAAAAGTAAGATATTGTACAACACCATATTTTGAAGTAGATCTCCCAAGCTCATTTGATTTTGCAATGGTCATCACATCAGCCAATGATTCAACATAAGTGGCACAAATTAAACATCCAAAGACTCCCTTTTAAAAATATATATTTTAATAGAAAACCTAAGCCTTATCCATACGAATTTTTGGGCTAACTACAACAATTTTTTCGGTTTTCTTTTAAGTCAGCCGAATTTCAAACTTCATTGCTAAAATTCAGCAAACACTATGACTTAGAGTGTAGCAGCCTTATCTATTGATAAATATTTAAAAGTTAAAACAATAAATAGTATTATATTTAGCAAATTAAATCTTACACAAATAACTGATATGTTAAATCTTTCACAAAAGGTATAACAACTAAAAGCCAAAAACATATGAATATAATTCACCAAGTAAGAAACAATAATGTTGATGACATGGAATTTTCTTGCAAATCTAACTTGTTATCCAACTGAAGCATAATAGTGATCCTTGTGCAAAATCACCTAAATGGAGATGCACATTTTCATCCTCAAATCCAAAGAGATTCCAAGAGGGTTTTCATCCTTTGGAATTACCAACTAAGATTTCCATTCTTGAAAGCAAATTTAAAATTTGAACTCAAAAATGATGATAAAGGATAATGGATGATTTGATGTGAGCCTTGTCTTCTCTTTTATAAGTGCTTTACTTCAAGCCCTCTATTTTATTTATTTTATTTTTCCCTCCAAGTATTTTAAAATTTTTAGAAGTTTGAACAAAGTGTTGAGAATACTAATTTGAATATTACATTGGCCTTATAATAATATATAAGTTGCGTATTTCAAAATAAAATGATTGAGCCCAACTTAAAATATTATCAATTCTAAAATATCCCGAGCTAAATTACTAGGCAAAAAAAATTATTTTTTTACAACTTTATGTGCACAGGCATTTCGTCAAACAGTTTGCAGAAGTCTGATTGAACCATGTTTTCTTTTCTTCATTTTCATTTGACCCAATATGGTAATTTCACACATCACAAATGCAAAATAATGTTCCCAAAAAATTGCAAAGACTCACAATGATATAGCAAATTCTTTGTCCAAAGTAATATTGCTGATGTAGTTACAGAATAAACTTGGTACAATAATTAATAATCAATAATCACTAAGTATTGCAATTTTGGCAATAGTTAAACTCATTCCTCCACTCTTCATTAAGCTTGAAATGAACAGTACAGACTTAAATAATGTTCCAGAGTTACATATAAAACCACTAATAACTTTTGACTTGATACAAAGATTTGTATATATTCCAAATTAAGCTGCAAGTCTTCAATGGAGAGTCAACTTTGCCTGCACCACATTAAGATGACTATTGAGTTTACAGCTCACAAAGCCAACAGAGGATGAAACAATCTAATTAGCCGAAAGGGTCTCCACTAAGCACTTCCTATTAGTTTCAAGACCTCTCACTGCCAATAGTGGAGAATTCTACCTGGAGTATTTAATAATACCTATGCTTTCTTAAATTTGAGGCCAGTTACTATACTCCACGAATGATTCCTCTTAACAAATAATAGAAGCTCCTCCCTTAACATTGATACGTCGGTCCCTTTCTCACTCTCGACACCTTCCACTTTTCCGCTAGCTCCCAATCATTGTCTACTAGCTCCTTATACTCTTCATAATCTTCCAATGTAACGGTGGTAAATTCTTCCTAAATCGCAACTTATTCCTTTGTCTATGGTTGCTTCATTAATCAACGTCTCTTCATTAGCCTGCGGCTATAGTCTATTCTCCATGCCATGATGGCATCAATTTTCCTTGCATTAGTCTTAATTCCTTCATCATTGCTAATATTGACCCCCCATAGAGTCGCTATAACTGGAACAAGGCAGCTGCTAAGAGAAGACCACGACCTCCCCTTGCAATTGTTACAATAATATTTTAATATGATACAGCCTTTGTGTAGTATGTATGGCGCTTAAAGATAGAGGTGATGGCTTCAAAGGTATTAAAGAGAATCTGCAATAAACTTTTGAGTTGCCACGTCCACCATTTGGCACCCTTTTGTTCCAAATAATTTTCTCATTCTCGTCGCAGCTTTGAGTATATATATAAACCAAACTCCTTATCAAAAAATATCAACCCTTTTTATTTCCAGACAATAAATAAATAGCAGGCCTTCCCAGATCCTGGAGTGGTACGAATGGCCTATGAATAACAACATAATATTTAGCTCAATCCATCTTACCCATTCAAAAACTTTCCGCTCTGAAATTTCTCTCTATAAGAGACTTCGCAAATTTCAAAATCTACAAACGATATGCATAGTTGTGAAACCTGGATGATTCCACCTATAAAAGGGTTTGGGTTTTCATCCAATCCTCTGAACTCGAGGGTTTCTATCCTCAAGCTCTTGAAAGCCAAGCTCCCCAAAAACCAATTAAAAAAATAAACTAGCATGAATTCCCAAATGAGCTTCCCAAAACACTTCATTCAATCTTCCCTAACTCCTCCACTTTTCTTGAAAAACCATATTTAACTTTTTAATTTTACTCCTTATTTCTCCCAAAAAGTGACTTGTTTAAATATTTCTTTTCTGCCACACTAGTCACTTTATTTAAAAAATAATTGACTTAAGTCGTCATTTAACTATGCTTAATTTGACAACTTAATTAATTATTTAATTATTAATTATTTCTTGCACCGCCAAATGAAACTGCGAAAAATACCAAAAACGCAATCGAAAGCAACAACTGAAGGTGCCAAAATACTCTCGAGCTCCTCGAAACATCAGATAACCCCTCTAACATGACTGACTGTCACCAAGAAAGCCAAAGCTACACTCCATGCTAACATGAGCAAAAATGAGGACATTACAGTCCGCCCTCCCCAAAGATTGCTTGTCCTCAAGCAATGCTAGGACAGCCTCAATAACAACTAGCTGAGACAAACTGAACCCAAGTGTGATCCTAGGGTCCCAAATCAATCTTTGGAAATTTCCACCATGTTGTCGATGTGCTACTTTGATAAAAATTGTTAATCCATAGTACCAAGTCTACACTCTCCTCTCTTGTAACCCCAAAATGTAAACATCACCAAAACCCAAACTGAGATACTTGCGAGGTTGAAATCTGTATCATGAAAAATCTCTTGCCAAGGCGCCTCAATGGAGACCACATCTGTAATCCCACTACCTAACACAATCCTAGGAAACAGGAAATATAATCTGCTCAACCCCCAAGAATAACCCTCGGCATATCTCCTCACAGTGTTCCACAAGTGATGCTAATTAGTCCCTGACCAGAAACTGATAAGGAAGATGACAACAGTGTCATCCCTGGATTCATTCATCCTGAAAATACCTTCCTGATCATAGACTGATAACCCCTCACTGACACTTAATCTCCAAGTGTCAAAAAATTAATTTCGAGCACACCAACTCATCTAATCTAATGCAATCATCATAGAAACATCTGTAGATATATATATCATCTCAAACTGATTACAGTACCCATCACTCACCCTAGTGGATCTAGAAATAACTGCACTAACTTTGCAAATCCTCCCACAACTTGCTGCCAATAAGCTTGTAAGTACTCGAAGGCCATTTGCCCATAAATTGATGTTTTCATATTCAGCATGGAAATGCAAGGGCAGTAGCTGTCGTAAAATTTTACCACTAAAAACATAGGAGATGTGAGTGTGGAAATGACCATAGAGACTCCTCCAATAACCACATTACCCCTACCAATCAACACTGACTGAAAATTACTCCATTGCTAGGTTGGAGGTATTTGCCAATCCCTTTGTATACGAACATTCAAAGTCCTATGTAGGTTGATTGGAAAGTGAAGAACGGTACCAACTTTGAAATTTTGCCCAACACCCCAATTCTAAGTCAACAACTCACCACTGAAGACTGTACCTAGATCCCAAATCCTGTGATTATCACTAATCATACTCACACATACGCCCTCATGGCTATTGCACCAAACGATGTCAGCAATGTTAAGTCTGAAAATCTGATTTATAACCATCTCGGAATTGCCTTTGCTGTCATAAATTCACAAGATCTCATCAACATTCAAATTTCAAGTGCTATAGAAACAAACATGTGCACAAAAATCCATGCAATCAGCTGCTATCATCAAAGCAAAGTCTGAAAATTTCATGACCAACACCATAGAACAGCCCTTAAACATTAATGTGTAAGTTGGAAACCAAAGAACCAAGTCTAAACACTCCCACAATTTGATGCACATTGCTGATATGTCTTTTCATGAAGGAATAGTAAACCCATTACGAAGTATCATGTCTCATGAATAACTTAGGCCCACATAACCATCTCATGCTTAGCCATAAAATCTTGAGTATTAACAAGATGAAGCCTTTTGCCAGTGTCATCCTGTTACCCTCTAAATTTTAAAACATGCAATTTTCTTCCCTTTAAAATGGCCTTCATTTCATGCCTTTAATTCATCTGTAGTCGCGGTCCTTGCAAGTTTTATAACCTTTTGTCGCGTAACCTTGTGATTTCATAACCTAGTCGCGAGGTTTGGAAGTTGCAAAATAATCTGACGACCCGATCCTTCTTTCTCCCCATCCTTGCCTAAGTGATTGGTGTGTCGGAAGTTCTCGAAAACTTAGAACCCGCGACATGCGGTTCTGTGGTTTTGCTTTTTTGCGATCCCGCGACTTTTTAGGCAATCTCCTTGGTTTTCGAACGCCGCCAGCCCATTTAATTACTTGTACGGCGTATCGTGTGACTGTCTTTTCGAGAGTTATGAAATGTGAGCTCAATCTTAAGGCATGCTCCTCAACCAATGGTGCATTAATTAGACCTCTTAAATGGCAAGTTAACGTAAACTCGCTAAGGTGGTGGCATGATACTGACAAATTAAAGGACATCATTACCTACCGGCGTAATTAAATAAGCTTGTTTACAGAAGAAAGGTGGCAGTACTGTTGAGTCCTGTTTTCTTATCAACCAAGGAAAATTCGAAATGGGGCTTCCTGCAACCAACAAAATGTGGGATGATGAGCCTATGCCTGTTCTGCAACCAGACTTGAATTGGCCCAAGGAAGAGCAAATTGATATCATTTCCCAATTGCGCACACTTGCCTGGAAGGAAAAGACCAGCTACGCTAAATATCACAGGGTAATCTTCATCCTAGAGGAAGAGGAGAAACGCGCTGAGCTGCGCAACCTTTTAATGGAGATACAACTGGATATGGAGAATGCCTGACTACCTGTGGCAGTTTAATTTTCTTGTTTTGCATGGCATCTTTTTGTAATTAGTGGTGCTAACCCAATTTTGGTACAACATATTTGTTTCCGTTTAATGTCACTTTCTTGAGGATGGTTACTTCAAAGACTATTATGAATAGTTACGATACATTTTTGGCTTGGGGAAACTCTATAAAAGGCGGAACTTTTGTGAAAATAAAGGGAGGAGTTGGGGTAAAATAGGGGGGCAGCTAGGTTATCTTTTCATGCAGTTTTATTGTACAAAAAGAAAAAGTCTGTGAACTCATATTTTGGCATTAAAGAAATAAAGAAAATATCTTCGAATCTTTGAATTTCATCATGTTTTCTTTAGATGACAATGAACTGTGTTTCTTTGTGGTCATTCTTCAATGTCATTCTGTTATAATGGACTATATATGCATTTAATTCTAAAACTTTGGATTTGGATTGAATTAGCTTCCAAAAAGAGCCTGTTGTCCTTTCTTTTCTTAGATACCATTCATTAGTGTAGGGAAGATGAGCTTTGTATCATTTACCTGCATTTACTTTATTTTAAGTTTAATCTTTCACACCTATTTTCATAGTTATGGGTAGGTGTTAGTTGCCTTTCTGCTTTCTAGTAAAAAGCATACCCAGTCTTTATTCATTGCATATCTGTCAAAGGTAGTTGCGCCTTGTAAAATAAGCAAAGAGCGCTTGCAGATATCATTGCAAGTGACTCAACTGTTGGCCGGATTGTCATTTATTTGGGCTAAGAGTATAAAATTAAAGTGACAAATCTGTCAACCAACACATCCATAATTTTTTTAGCTACCACCCTATGATGAACAAAATCATATGAAGATAATGGACTGATGTTTACAAGCATAAAATTAGCATTTGTTTCATACCTTTCATTGGTGTCTTCATGGATTTCATGTATATCTTCTTCAATTTCTAGATGTTCATCATTATTTACAGATCCAAAAAGTTAATCACGCTCATACCCATCTGCATAGCCTGTTATAGCAGCTATCTAATGGCTGCAAGCTGCAGCTTCATGCGAGAAATGATCCTCAAGATTCAAGAGTTCATAATCTTCATGCAGTTTCCAATCTCTATCAATATCTTTAATTCCCCTAATATGAGTAATGTTGGAATCATTATACAATATTTCTCCCCGATGGAATTTATCAATCCCTTCAACTATTTGCTTCATCTCCATAATCCTTGTATTACTTTCTTGTTCCTTGGGTGTGGTTGCAATAGAAATAGGATTTTCTGCTTTGATAAAGAAAAGTGAGTCATACTTAACTAAAAGGAAAGTACATCAGCCTCTTTTTCCTTGTCTTCAGCGAACTTGGTAGCAAGGTCTCTATCCATGAGCTATTGCAAATAATCAGATTTCATCATTTCTAATGCTCCTTTTATCATGTGCAATTGTGTAAGAGTGACTCCACTTACAACTCCTTTTTGTCTCTCCTCAATTTGGGCTTTCCAAATGAGGTCTTCAACGTATTTATGAGTATTATCTACCCTTGTTAATCACAACTTTCTCTTCTATAACCACAAATTGGTCATTCAAATCTTGCAACGCTAGAGGTCTTTGATCAAGCTCATCAAAGTGACTTGGGCTGTCACACAATAAATTTTCTGATTTGCTTTCATTTGTAGGAACCATATCATCAGCAAAACCAGTTGTCTCACTAGTTGATGCCTTGCAAGTCCCAAGTAAGAATGATGGGACAGTGTTATGATCAAACCTAGTATCATCAAAGGAATCTATCTCCTCCTCACATGGCTTGTCAATAACAATCTCTAAATCACCAACATAGAGACTCGTGTACCCCTCACTTGTAGAAGCAACAAGTGACTCTTTTTCCTTAAAGTTCATTGTATCACTCTGCTGGAAGGAAATAGTGTGGGATTTGTTCTTTTTATTGTTTATCCAAACCTCCTTAGTTGCTGATTTAGTGAACTCCAAATTAGCAGATTTCCCAATTTCAACATTATCATGAAGATCAATGTACTCCACTTCATTAATAGAAGCACATAAAGAATCAACTTCATCCTCATTTTTAGAAGCATCATGACCATCAGGGACAATTTCAACCACCTGTATCTCCTCACAAAACTCCTAATGAGATGGCATGAGGACATTGAAATTTTTAGCGGATTTAATAATAACATGCTCTTCTATTGAAGTATCTGAAAAGATAATTGGACAATCTTCCTGTTTCTCTTTTCCAACCTCTCCTTCTGTGACTATGTGTTCTTCCTCTAGCCTCTTTACCTTTTTACCTATGCATTGGTAATTATGCTCCCAAGTTCCTTTGCATGAGAAGCAAAGGTTTTGTCTTCTAAGTTCATTCCTACTGCCTTCTTTTTTCCTATACCTAAATATTTCTTTTCGTTTGTATCTGCTTTCTTTTCAGCTGAAAAGAGAGATTCTAACACTTCAAGATGCTCTAGAAATTTTGTTAAATTCTTATCTTATTTTTGAAAATTTTGTATCAATTTTGCCAGCAGCTCCTACATGGACTTCATCCTTTCCAATTGAAACAACCAACACTTTGCTACAACTGATTTGTATAAGTGTTGGTCACTTACCGGAAGCAAACTAAGAATGATTTCTCCATGTTAAACCCCCCCAGCTGGCTGGACACTTTAAACTGATCAAAAAAATTCTGCTATTAAAATCGAGCATCAAAACCTATCGGCTGGCAAGATCTCCAACTTTGATACCATTGAAATGTCCCAGGCTGAATTACTAGGCAAAAAGTTTTAATTTTTACAACTTCATGTGCACAAGCATTTCATCAAACAATTTTCATTTTCATTTGACCCGATATGATAATTCCACATGTCACAAATGCAAAATAATGTTCCCAAAAAATTGCAAAGATTCACAATGATATAGAAAATTCTTTCTCCGAAGTAATATTGTTGATGTAGTTATAGAATAAACTTGGTACAATAATTAATAATCAACAATCACGAGGATTGCAATTTTGGCAATAGTAAAACTTATTCCTTCACTCTTCATTAAGTTGGAAATGCATAGTACAAACTTAAATAATGTTCCAGAGTTACATATAAAATCAATAATAACTTTTGACTTGATATAGAGGTTTGTATATATTAATTAAGCTGCAAGTCTTCAATGGAGAGTCAACTTTGCTCGCACCACATTAAGATGACTATTGAGTTTACAGCTCACAAAGCTAGCAAAAACCACCTCCTATTAGGGTCAAGACCTCTTACTGCCAATAGTGGAGAATTCCACCTGGAGTATTTAATAATACCTATGCTTTCTTAAATCTAAGGCTAGTTATTATACTCCACAAATGATTCTTCTTCACAAATAATAGAAGCTCCTCCCTTAACATTGATACATCGGTCCCTTTCTCACTCTCAACACCTTCCACTTTTCCGCTAGCTCCCAATCATTGTCTGCTAGCTCCTTATACTCTTCACAATCTTCCAAAGTAGCGATGGTTAACTCTTCCTAAATTGCAACTTATTCCTTTGTCTATGGTTGCTTTAGTAATCGGTGTCTCTTCTTTAGGCTGCAACTATAGTCTATTCTCCATGCCACGATAGCATCCATTTTCCTTGTGTCATTCTTAATCCCTTCATCATTGCTAAATATTGATCCCCCATAGAGTCGCTATAACTGGAACAAGGCAGCTGCTAAGAGAAGACCACGACTTGCCCTTGCAATTGTTACGATAAATATTTTAATATGATACAATCTTCGTTTAATATGTATGGCACTTAAAGATGAGGTGATGGCTTCAAAGGTATTAAA
>VDFB02373365.1:70908756-71053948 GCA_007258455.2 Sequoia sempervirens
GAAAACTAATATAAACTAATGACTCAACTGAACTATCCTCCGAAGTACTAGTGGTTAACCATTACATGCATATTTTTCTAAGCATTCATTAATAATAAGCAAGATATGAAATTCTAATTAACTTGCATATGATTCATGAAACGATGATAAGCTAGCAACAACTATTAAATAGAAATAAATTACTAGAAAGTGAAGTGAAAAACAATACCTTGAGTGCCCTGCTCAAGTAATTGTTCCCACTTTAACTGAACCCAAATCTAACTAATAGATTCTATGCATTCCATAAGATTAACTCCATTCATTGCAAATTCATGAGAGATTACACAAGATCTTTCATAGATTGTATTCAATCATTTTGAATATTTCATGTTTTGAGAACTGAAAAGTAACTGATAACATAAAACTGAAAAAACCAACTACTCAACATATTCAATCAACAACTATATACAAGCTAAGGGAATATTATTCGAAGCAACAACTAACTAAAATCATTAACTACACTCCCAGATATTTAGAGCATAGAGGTAAGACTGACTTATTCAACTTATAACTAAAAAAGGAAAAGAATCCTAATAGGATTAAGACTCCATAACAATAAAATTGCATGTAAACACACAAACAATTGTCAAAATACCATAAGAGAAGGAGACCTCTTCTTCAACATTTATTAACTGGTTATAATAACACCATGTTCAACTTTCATTGAGTGCCTTTAATCAACAATTATCACGTTTAGTCTAATCTAGAGCTCCCCTACCTCACTGTCCAACGTTCCTTTTGCTAAGGGTTCATCCCACAACTGTTGCGCACCATGATTACTCTTTAGTTGCAAACAAGTTAGTTCCATAAGACATGTACACAAAGATAACTATCATAATTAAATCATAGTATTCCATCAACATTCCATACATATCTTCATAAAAATCATTCAATACTAATATATTATAATCATAATTCCATCATCATATTTTAAGTTTAAGTCTGCATAATGGATATGAAAGGATAATATAATGTAGGAGTTTTTTTCTAAAAAGTTTATCTAAAAGTATCTCAAGATATGAATAAAACAACAAAAAATAAGCTATTATCTAGACCTATCAAGTATGATGGAGGATTAGTTAAATTTGGAGATGATTTAAGAGATAAGATTTGTGGAATAGATTCAATCAATTTTGATGGAAAGCATAATACTTTCAATGTTTACTATCTTAAGGGTTTAAGGCATAATTTTTTGAGTGTTGGAAAAATGTGTAGAAAAGGATATAATCTTGTGTTTACGGATGAAGCATGTGAGATTAGAAAAAGGTCTAGAATTGTGATTGCTGCTGCTAAGAGAACAAATAGAAACATCTATTAGCTCAAGGGTGTTGATGGACATTTCTTTATGTCTCAGATTAGTGATAGTTGGTTTTAGCACCGGAGGATGTGTCACATGAACTTTGATAATTTGGAAAGAATTACTTTAGTTCATGCAGTGAGAGATCTACCAAGAATCACAAAACCTATCGATGTTGTTTGTGAGAGTTGTCAATTTGGAAAACAAACAAGGAGTAGCTTTAAAGGAAAGGAACAATCTACTACCATACTACTAGAATTAGTTCATACAAATCTTTGTGGTCCTACAAGGGTGAGAAGTCTACAAGGTGATAGGTACTTTATGCTTTTGATTGATGATTACTCTAGAATGACATGGGTTAATTTTCTTAGAGAGAAATATGATGCATTAGATAAATTAAAGGAATTTAAAACTATGGTTGAGAATGAAATGGATTTGAAAATTAAATGTTTGAGGTCTGACAGAGGTGGTGAATTCACCTCCAATGAGTTTAACATGTTTTGTGAAGTTCATGGAATAAAGAGGAATTTGTTTGCCCCTATAAATCCTCAAAAGAATGGAGTTGTTGAAAGGAAAAATAAAATTGTTGAAGAAGTTGCTAGGACTATGATGAAAGAGTCAAATCTACTAGAACTCTACTAGAGAGAAGCTATTCATACTTTTGTTTACATACTTAACATATTTCAAGCTAAAGCTAGCTATGCAAAGACTCCTTATGAGCTATGGTATGGAAGGATTCCTACTATGAATTACTTTTGAGTGTTTTTGAAGTGTTACCTCAAATTCGATTCTTTGTCCTTCTTTATTATGCCTTATGTTGAAATATTACATTAGGCGGGGTTTATTGCCTGTTTCTAACCCAAGCAGGATTTTCACCAGTTTAGCTAATTGTACGCCTCACCATTTTTGTTGTTATTCCCTAGGTCTAGGCAGTGTTTTATGAATTTACCTTAACCTATAACTTTGTTGAAGGGAAAAGTTTCTGTGTATAGTGAACCATGTGATAATTACCATTTGTTAGAGGTCATCTAATAGCTTATACTACAAGTTATGTTTATGGGTGGCATTTCTTGGAGTCTTTAAAACCTGAGTGGTGTTTCATCAAGTTCAATGAATCACCTGTCTTCTTGCCTGAGAGCGATTTTAGTTAATTAATGGAAGAAGCAGTGAATATTGATTTACAAAATCAGTGCATTACCTAAAGAAAACCAAATTTGATATGAACAAAAATAAACAAAGCCACACATACAGTAACACAAAGATAACAAAAGATATTTTATTTATATATATATATGTGTGTGTGTGTGTGTGTGTGTACATCACATCGACACTAAACAATTAGTTGATTCGATTACCAAGTAGATATTGATAACAAAAGGCAAAGAACCCCATATCATTCCTCACGATTCCCGCATGAAGAAGAGCAACCACTTCCTCCACAGTATCGTTCTGAAGAGCTGACACTATACAAATGGCGTTGCCCACCAGTCCACTCCAAGGATAGTGACTGAGCCCAGCGATAGCTACATTGACACGATGATGAAATTTAGGCCTCACTAGATGTTCTAACACTCTTACACCCCAGTCATGGTGACCAAAGGTTTTGATGAATGTGTACATGAAACTCTCTAACATGATAGTATTGTGTACATGTGCCTGGCTAAAAAATGCTTCACCTAGAATACTGCAAAGCACCTCTTCTTCCACCTCACTCTATATCATAAAGACTTCCTTTAGTTGATCCAACAGATGCCTGAATAATGGAATACATTCAATCTCCTCCAGAACAATGAAATCATTTGTAGAAACACCATCACTCTGAGTGCTTGGCATATTGGATGCTTTTGAATGACAAAGTGTGGTGGTGTTGGTTGGTTTTATAGAAGGCTGGTTGGACATTGTCATTTTTTCTCTTAGATTTGGTGGGATGATAACTTGGTTTGAATTAATGGCTAATTTGAAACTAGCATTAAATCACATCCTTAGTTAGCAGTATACATGTGCTATCATATGGTGTTCTCTTAAAGATTCATTAATTATTTGATTGTGTGAAAGGTTATTTGACAACCGTTGGTGATTAGTTTTTTTGCCCAATGCCCTTTCATTTTCTAGATTAATTATTTCGATTGATCTTTAGTAGTTTCCAAGAAGATCGCTAGATTTAGTAATGGTTTTAGCATTAGTTCGAGGAAATGGTTTGGCTATAACGCCTTGCCAAAGAACCCTAGAGGACAACACGCTACAACACCAAGAAATTGAACAATTTCTTTTAATTTTTGAAGAGAAATAACAAGAATTATTAAATGTATCTAAACATACATAAACATTAAGCCATGTTAGTTGAATTTGAATATTGGACCATCTACCAAGGAGCTACACCCAAGAACTCAAAACTTCAACAAGACTGCAATCCACCATCTCGATCCACATTCAGGTATCATGACGCACTAAGAAGATCCTCAAGATATGATATCTTAGAAGTGACTCCTCAAGATACCTAAATCTTGGAAGTTACTCCTCAAGATATCAAATCTTGGGTACCTCTCAGTCCAAGTCAATGCCCTCTAAGGTTCAATGATTGCATTACTTAGAAGAATCAAGACATACATCTCCAAATTATAATGTCATAAACAACATCATTAAGGATTACATTAAATCCATCACATCAAATGATCTACCAATAAGAATCATCTATATCATATTAACAATATATCAACATTCATGATCATTACAATTAACTAACATATGCAAGATACAACATTTACATTATCCATTAAGAGAGACAAATTTCAACAATTAATTAAAACATTACATCATTACAATAGTGCTTTCCCTGAGATCAATAGTGAAGAGTATACATCTGAGTACAATGTATGATGCAACTGATTACAGTTTAATACAAGGACATGAAATATAATCCACTTGAGCTGGGACAAGTACAGAAGTCCAGACCACCAAAAGAAGCCTCCACGTACACAAACAACTGTAGGGGAACCCACTGGAGTACAAGGCACATTCCACCCAACCATGTGGAACCCAAAAGTCCACCCCCTATGCTAGGAGATAACACCTAGTCCCACAACAACAACAACAACTAGGCAACCACAAACTGACATAACAAGGATAAATAGAGAGCAACTGACACTATAAATACAATAACATCACAAAAGAACATACATTGCTTCTAGAGGACATCACACATCAAGGGGAGAGAAAAAACAAAGGAATACTAGTTTGCAAAGGGAAGAGTGTCATCGTATGGTCTTGGTATGGGTTATCCTGATAGTCTCTCACTAGACACTAGCCCCCATCTATGGTTATCCTGATAGCCTCTCACTAGGTGCCGACCCCATAGGGTGACACATGTGGAACCAATTTTCCTTTCATGAGGACAAGGAAGTTGGTATTTTCAACCTGGCCTTCCTAACCCATCCTTATCCTAAACGAGCACTATAGGCATGGGTGAGGCATTCACTTATCTTGATTAATGTGTAAACTACCCAACCCCCTAATTCATTTTAAATTATCACTGAGTTAAGAAACTCCCACATGGGTTATCCTAGTGCCACTTTGTGCGTCGGCCCCCATTGAGAGCCACTCCCCCTACTAGCAGCTAGGAGACCCAATTAAATCAACAGAGTAAAGCCATCATGCACAAGAATTGTAAACCACAAAATACATATCCCGAGCAAGGCATAGACCATCTCGCTCTCAAACACAACTGTAATAACAAGTGTTTCATGGTTAAAGACCCTCAACAACACATCGCAAAAATCACATCAACCAAATCAAGGCTCAAACATAACAATTCAACCAATTTCCCATGCCTCTTGAAGACTCCCAAAAGAACAATGACCTACATTTACTCCATTATCCAACACCCAAGTGACACATCATACAAGAAACCAAACCCACAATAACCACAAAATCACATTGTTCCATAATCACTTTGGCTCACAAAACTAATTGACATGGAATATTTATAATTAGCTATAAAATCATTATTTAAGAAACAAAATCCTCAATTCCAAAATATGAACTCATTATACAATACAACTCATCAACAAAATGAACACCTTACCCATTTATTTAAATAATTTCCTTCATTTCCCAATTATGTGTAAATAAATTTCTTCTATTTAATTATCCAATTTACTTAACTCATGTAATCAAATAATTCTCACGGGAAACAATATTCTTATACCATAAACACAAGACACATACATGCATACATATATATATATATATATATACATATTTTTGTATATATTTATGTTTTTATATATATATATATACACATATATATATGTATATCCCATAAGTAGAATTCAGTTTCTAAAATACAAGTTATATTGTGACCACATGTTTCTATAGATATAAACCTACATAAATGGTTATATATCTAAACAAACATATATATATATACATATTTTGAAGGATAACGTATTACATCAGCATCGAATCAAGTATCAACATATTACATTTACATTGAATGGTATTTAGTTGAATACCAAGCAAAACATCTATTCATCGAAACCCACATATATTTTTTATCACTCGGTCACCCATCAGGTTAATCATCGAATGAAATAATCACAATATTGTTTGTTGAACAAGGAAAATACCATTGAATAATACACTATCATCAATATCAAATATCACTTTCAAAGATTAACGAATGCAAATTTTCCAACCCTAAGACTCTACATGGTTGCTGATTAGTAAGAGGAAGGATGAGATTTGGCCTGTCGGCCATGGCTAGTTGGCACAATGCCTAGCCCAAAACCGACGCCAAGACACAAGTAAACGATGTAGGTAAAGAATAGAAATTCACAGTCCAAGTATACAACAATATAACCATCCTAAGGAAGAAAGAACGTAGGGACATCAGATTCAAATACATCGATTACCAACTTTGAACATGTAACAAAAATTACTAACAATTGGGTACGAAACTAAATGAAATCACCAGGCCATAATGGAATTCGTTTCAGGGAATCGACTACCACTTCTAAGAAGTAACCACTAGTTAAATCCGCCAAAATAAAATTGACATAGGAGATATTTAGCCCTTTTAACACCGTATTCACCAAACACAAGGACAATATAAATTCCAAAGGGAAGCAGAGAGGGGCGTTGGCCCTAACTTGATTCATCTTCTTTCTTTCAAATAAACGAACAAGAACTAGGCACTATAAACAGACCTCAAGATAATTTTTTTTGCAAAGAGAATAGGAAAATAGAGTGTGCCAATGATAGAAAATAAAGAGGCTCATGAAATGCAAACAAATTATGTAAGCAAAAGGAGAAGTGAATTAAACAAAATTCCCCAAAAACTATGGTTTTGAGGCTGCTTAGGTTTGCAAATTATGCACCATACAATTTAATGAGTAAGGCCTTAGAAACTTTCAAGAAAATACAAATGATAGGTGAGAATGTTTGCTAGCTCAAGGAAAACAATGGTTGTAGAGCAAGCTTAAAATGATTTTCAGAAAGAGGGAAAAACTTTCTTATTGTTTCCATTTACAAATTAATTAAACAAGAAATGGTTTATTTCAAGACAATATGAGCAATCAAGCTTTTGTTCCAAAAACAGAGAAAGTATTCACAAGGAATGGAACCTGATTCAAATCATTTGGTCGAGGTGAAGATTGATGCCTAGCTCACCACTCTCTGCTTGCAGCTTCAACACACTTCTAAATATCAACAACTTTGCAGAAGACCCAATTCCAAAATCGCCAAAACCAGAAGAAACCACCAAGAACCAAACATCATTCATGGGAGAGATAAACAAGATTAGTTTTTTCTGAAAAATATGCAAAAGTCCCTTTCTTTAGTAAACTAACCAATTTAATAACCACTCCACCATATCCGTTGTTGCATCAACTCCTTTCTTTAAATTAGTTTATTTTATTTTTCCCAATGTTGATTACTACCACTCTTCGATATCTTCATTAATAAACATATCTTTATTTATCTACGCATAATAAATCAACTTTTAAAAATATTTAATTTATTAACTTTATATCTTTCATTTTAATTTTGTTTACACTTCACCATAGTTTAATATATTTATTTTATATTTCTTTATTAAATCATATTTTTAATTTATTTAAATTTAATACAAGCATTAATAATATTTTATTTATCAAAACCATAATTATATAAAAGCATCTATTCTAATTATAAAAAAATTTCCCTTTTTAGCTTCAATAATCTTTAATTTAATATAATAATCAATCAAAACACTAGTCAACCTAATTTATCAAATGGATAGAATACTAAGTAGTACCTGACCTCACAACAACACAAAAGGCAATACAACAACAACATCGACATACCAACTTCAACTGACCACACAGATAGGGTATTACAATCGGATACTCATCCTCATCAAGGATGATGGCTAAATAGGGACCAAATGCTATCTCCATCAATGATTTCCATTGCGTTTAAGGCATGCTCAAACCTAACAATTTAGGTGGAGTCAATGCCTAGTACCTGTAACTTGCAACAAACCATACAGTCGAGCATGTACATAGTCATACAGTCAAACACACTGTGAGAGGAAAGTCGCAACATCGTAGGGCACTCACAAGCAAGGATGTGACACTGTTTCCCCTTCACCAAAATACATCAATACACAATAATCAGATGCTAACAAGGTAAAAACAATCATTAGATAATCACATGATGCCCATAGCAAGAATAATCCACACAATCAATTAGATTGATCTACTAAGCATGGCATAAACATAAACATCAATAATAAGGTATCATCGACTATCATTGTAATTGTGAATCCAACACCAAACAAAGTATCATAATGTCCCAATCCAATACAAACAATAGTTAGTCAACAAAGAACAACTGAGGGGTACTACATTAGCTATATATATGATGAAGCCGAAGGATAGGGGGTCTCTCTCTCTCTCTCTCTCTCTCTCTTCGAAAAGGCACTTGGTTGTACTTTTGAGGAGGAATTTGATATTAATTCATGCTATGAAGATTTGTAATCCTTGAATTATGGATTGAATGAGATGCTTAGCGTGTTGATCTTTGTGTCATGTGTGTGTAATAGAGTTATGTCTTCTTTGTGAGATACACTTGATGACATCCATTTATTGTAGTATGAACTCATCTGTCATGTTATACTAGTCATAGGTTTTTCAATATTTGTATTGATTATGGCTTTTTCTCTCACATCCGTGTTAGTATCATATTTATGAGCTAACGTTTTAACCTTATCGCTTTCTGGTTAAAAGCTATCTTAATATTAATTAGATTACATGAGGGAGTTGTACCTCTCCAATTCAGAGGAAAGTCAAAAATGAAATTGTGACATTTCTAGAGCTGTTAGCAATTGTTTCCAGTGCTTTAGGGTAAACTAGAGTAAAAAATTATTAATTTATTTAAAGTGGCGATTTCATTCGCTAACAAGAAGAAAATGCTATATCAAAAGAGAAGAAGAAAACTTAGGAAAGTTTGATGCAAGGTTTGATGAAGGTATCTTCCTTGGATATTCTATTGGAAGCAAATCTTATAGATGTTACAACAAGAGGCTAAGAAAGATAGTTGAATGTGTAAATGTTAAAGTTGATGAAAACTTAGAGAATTCAATTGTAGTGGATGGATATGTGTTAGATGAACTTGATTGCAGAGAAGTTGAGGAAGAAAAGGCTGATGAAAAAGAAGTAAAAAATGAAGAGGAAGAAGCTCCAAAGAAGACCCCTAAAACCCCTAAGTATATACAAAAGAATCATTCCAAAGATCAAATCATTGGAGATAAAAGGAAAGGTGTATTGACAAGAAGCAAAGCTACTGAAGTTGAGGTAAATTTGTGTTTACTTTCTAAAGTTGAACCTATAAAAATGAGTGAAGCATGCAAAGATGAACATTAGATGAAGGCAATGGAAGATCTTATGTAGATAGAGAAAAATTGGACTTGGGAATTGGTTCCTAGATCAGAAAACAAAAACATAATTGGATCTAAGTGGGTATTCAGAAACAAGTTGAATGAGAATCAAGAAGTAGTAAGAAATAAGACAAGACTTGTGTGTAAGGGATACTCAGAAATGGATGGTATAGAATTTGAGGAGACTTTTGCTCCTATAGCTAGAATGGAGGCTATTAAAATGTTTTTGGAATTTGTAGCTCATAAAGATTTTAAGGTTTATCAGATGGATGTGAAGTTTGATTTTTTGAATGGTGAATTGGAAGAAGAAGTTTACATCGAACAACCAGAAGGATTTCAATTGTCAGATCAATCAGATATGGTCTGCAGGTTAAAGAAGACACTATATGGATTGAAGCAAGCCCCTAGACCTTGGTATGAAAGATTGGACATGTACTTGATACAACAAGGATTCAGTAAAGGCTCTGCAAATATAAATCTTTTCTTCAAAATTGAGGAAGACAAAATTTTGATAGTAGTAGTGTATGTGGATGATATTATCTTTGGAGGAAATGAAGCTATGTGTAAGAAATTTGTTGAAGAGATGAAGAAAGAGTTTGAAATGTCAATGTTTGGGGAGATGAATTTATTCCATGGGCTACAAATCAATCAAATAGATAAATGGATTTTCATTTCACAATCAAAGTATGTCAAAGAGATGTTGAAGAAGTTTGCAATGGATGACTCCAAATTGGTATGCACTCCTATGGTGACTAGTTGTAAACTAAGAAAAGATGATGATTTCCCTAAGACTAATAAGAGCAAGTATAGATCTATGATTGGTGAACTGCTATATTTAAGTGCTACTAGAACGGATATCATGCATGCAGTTTGTCTTGTGGCTATATTTCAAGGAGATCCTAAAGAAACACATGTTACAACAGTGAAGAGGATATTCAAACATCTAAGAGGCACTTCAGATTATGGCTTGTGGTATCCTAAGGATACTAATTTCACATTAAGTGCTTATACAGATGTAGATTGGGTTGGATGTGTTGATGACAGGAAAAGCACAAGTGGTGGTGCATTCTTTCTTGGATGCAGATTGGTGTCATGGTTGAGTAAGAAACATGATTCAGTTTCTTTGTCTACTGTAGAGGCTAAGTAAATTGTAGTAGCATCATGTTGTACACAGGTATTATGGATGAGACAAACATTGAAGGATATCACAGTTGTGTATGATGAGTCTATATCTATCTTTTGTGATAATACAAGTGCAATTAACTTTTTGAGAGAAAAGGTTATGGAGTTCATTGAGTGAAGCTTGAGTATGTTCCTACAAAGGATTAGATTGCTGATATATTTACCAAGGCTCTTCCTAAAGATACTTTTGAGTATCTCCAGGAGAAGTTGGGGGTTATTACCCCTCCCTTCTTGAACTAGATGCATATAGAGATGCATCAATCTAGTGGATCTATGGATCTATCTCTTGTCTGGATTGATGTTGGTGGCTACTTCTCAGGGGGAGTAGGTAGTGTCATGTGTTGTCATTGAATTTATGATTTGATTGGGTGTACTCCTAAGGGGGAGTATTCAGAGCAACTATCTTGGTTCGATGTCAATGGGGGAGAATAATGCAAAACATTCCATCCTTTTCCATTGATGTCAAACAGGGAGAGAGAATCATATGAAAAAGTAGAGAAATTTGTGTATGTTGTCGAATCATTATTATTAAAGGGTGAGAGACTCCCGTAAGGGGGAGAGAGTTCAAGAATGTTGTGTAGGCTATCTAATATGAAAAAATGAGAGTGTGTATGTTGTCTTTGGTGGCCTTTCACAACTTGTGTTGCCATCAATGACAAAGGGGGAGATTGTTGCAAGTAAGAAGGTGTTGTAATTGATGTCAACATGAAGTCTATAGAATGGTGTTGTCTCTAATGTCAACCATGTGTTGAGGAAGTTTATTACATATGGAGGATATTGAGAAAATTGTGAAAAAGAGGAAAACAGGGTGTTATGTAGGTAGTGCATGTATAGTTGAGATCTTGAGAAAGTGTTGTAAGTGTTGAAAATGGAGGTAATTATGTAGCTTTAAAACTTGTAAAACTATTATACTGTAGATCTAATTAAGTGTTCTTTGTTACAGATTCTTTATGGATGATTATCTATTTAGATTCATTTTACCATTTGTAGAAGTAGATAGAAGATTGTAGAAGAATAAGACCAAAAGATAGAAGTGACACAGTGTATACTATGGAGAAACCCTTTCGGAAAAAAAATCCACCACCATAATCAATAGTGCTTGTATTATTTAACCTTAGAACAAGATTACAATAATTCTTTATCAATCCTTGCTTGAGATGCTTCTTTTTCCTTAAACAATTCTTCTTCACAACCTGCAATAAAATATGATAAAACTCTCTACAACTTGCTGCATTAAATAGACAATAATGAGCCTTGTAAACTCCAAAGAGTTTACAATTACAAAGCACAAAGCTTATCTCACAAAACCTATGCCTATTCTTTGCAATTAGAGTTCTTCTGTGAAAAACAATGTCAAACCAAGTCCTTCATCAATTTGGGCATCCAAAATTGAAGTCCTAACTCAACATTGATTACAAATATATCTTGTTGGATTCTCTTCAAAGTTGGCATCCAGGAATGGGCCCACTTAACTCAGCCTTAAAAAATATCTTATCATGCAAAAGTGTTAACTCCAAGATGCCAACTTGGGTGCCCAAGGTGGGTCCAAGTCAATATCTGTTAACTGAAACATATATCTCCACCATTCATGCAAATATCATGCATGATTGATCATCCCCTATTAACTATAAGTAGTCACCTGTTATTTTTCATGCAACTCAAGTCATTAGCATGCAATTCAAGTCAACTAAAGTCAACTAACATGCAACTCAAACTAACTACATGCAACTGAAGATAACTGAACTGAAATGAACTAAATTGAATTGAACTGAATTGAATTGAACTTCATGCATGTAAACATCAATCCCTAACTTCTACGATCTTTACATGCATTACTGAAGTGTTATCTTTCTCCAAAAAATTAACTGAACTTAAGGTGAGTTCCACCTTCCATGTGGGTGCCCCATGTGTTCCTATTTTGTAGGAGCTCTTCATGGGAATCCCCACAAGTTCCTATCATTTAGAATTAATTACAAATGTCAATTTACATGTTCATTTCATTCAAATTTAATCTCTTTCTAATCCTAGTGTTGGGGAACACTTTCCAAGGACTTAGGAGATAAATGAAATAATGTTTAAGATTGAAATTAAATGGCATCCTATTCCCAACAATAAGTGTACATGGAGCTATCTTTTTGTTTTAGAGTCTGAAGATGAGTTGGAATGAAGTAATGAGTTGAGACTATGTCTCTGGTACTTGGTTTCCAAGTGCTTTTGAGAAAATTTGATAAACAAAGTAAACTATGTTGTGCAAGTGTTCATAGTGTGCTTCAGTATTGTGCTCCACATTTATTCTGTGTGGGTCCTATGCATGTGTGGATCTGATATGTTGTTCAAGGTTTTTAGAGGTTGCTTTATTCAAAATTTGGATTTTTGGATTGTTGTATAGTGTGAGATATTTTCACCAGTGTGTGAAATAGTTTTTTAGTGATGTTTTCTATGACTTGGGAGAAATGTATTTTCTCTGCGTTTCTTCGTTGTTTGGCTTTAGGTTGTGTAGATTTGGGAAGTTTCTTATAATGTTTGTATCTTTTTGTATTCAAGATTCTACTTGATTTGGTGCAATACAAAGTGAGTTTCATTTATCAACATGTGGATAAGGTTTACCGGTTGTTCCAAGATGAAGTATTTGTATGGTGAGAGCTTGAATGGAGTGCTTAATGAATCTTAATTAGTTCATGGATTATTCTATATCATGTTCAAGTGAATTATGTTGTCTAGAAGTTTCAGATTGATTTAAGGAAGCATGTACCTAATGATCATGGTGTTTAACAATGGTACTGGCTGACCTTGTGTTTAACAGTACATGCAAGCTTATAAAAGTGTGTTGAGGTGTGTTGGGATCTATTTGGGTCCTAATTAAGTATTTATGTAGGTCTCCTTCATTCCTATCCACTGCGGGTTCATGTTTAGATGCAAACCTATTTTGAATTTGTATGTATAACGACTAGTTGTCGATATTGGAGAAGGTTTTTGAGGTTAAGGTTGATATAAATAAGTGTGGTGTTGTTGTGAGTTGAGGCATGAAAGAAGTAAGAATCAGGATAGATGTGAGTGATGTGTGTGATGTGAGTCTGAGTAGAGTAGTGCAAATTTCAGTGTTAGGGTTCATGAAGGTAGTGAGCTAAAGGCATCCAAAATCATTCATGCAAGATTGTGAAAGTGTATGAGCAATTGTGGTGGATTCGTTGTTGCATTGAGCATTATTATCTGTGTAGCATTTCTCTTCTATCTTCTTGTATTTCTTTCTATGGCAGTGAGCCCTGGCTATGAGCCTTTTGGACAATGTGTCCTATTCTGGCAAAGAGCCCTTTTGTACCGATTTTGCAATTACTTATATTGTGGGCTAATCCTCAATGTGGTTTTTCCCTCATTCGGTTTTCCATGTAAATCTGGTGTTCTCTTGTGTATGGTGTTGTGATTTTAGTTTCTATTATATGTATTTCATGTTTAATCATACTAATAGAGTCAAGGTTTAATGAATGCTTGTGGATTTGATTACTGTTGATGTTCTGAAGGTTTAATTTTCTACAATTGATTCACCCCCCTCTCAGTTGTCTTGTTCATTTCAACAATGCTCATCCAAACAACATAAAAAATGATAAACTTCCAACAGTCTTCCAAAAAATCTCTTACGAGAGCTCTTTCGAAGGATCAAACCCCAAATGCCATGGCTTGATGAAAAGCTTGACCTGATTGTGAAAATAGGGGCCACCTTCAAAAATCATATTCCAATATGCATTTATGGAAAACACTACAAAGAAAAAACCATTTTCCCTGAGGATTTCCATATCCCCTTTCGAGTTCCAATTTCTATGGGCTCATGACTCCAAAAAAGGAAAAGAAATACGTACACCCATGAACTTATAGATAAGAGCATGCTCTTCCAAGTACATAACGTCCTCTGCAACATCATTCGGGTTGATCACCACCACCGGGCGATCCTTACTCCTTTCCAAACAACCGTTTGATTTTAATCGTGCTTCAAGAGGTTGATTTAACCTTGATTCCTCTAGTGCATGCAAGAGAAAATTAATTGCATCCACATGCCCAAACATGGAAGAATCTCCAATAACAATAGCCTCTTTAAAAGAAAGTGGATGGGGATCCCCCAGACCCCAAGATGCTGCCATTCATATAGCCAAATGTAGACCCACAAAGACAAAACCTACAACAAAAAATAGAACCAAAAATAAACAAAAAAAACCCCAGAGTGAACCTTTGATATCAACTTGTATTTTGTGTTTTAAGTGTCAAATTTTCCATAATTATTTTTATGTGATGGGTTTTATTATTTTTTGAGTCAAAATTTTTTTCATGCACTTGTTCTTAATTTCTTCATATGCAGTAAAATTTTGTGACCATGTCTACAAAGGGTGGGATCCCATCTTTATATGTGTGTATAGGGAAGCCATATAATTCTATCGTTCATGGAAAACCTCTCCCATGATGCTCCCTCTCTCACTTTTCTTGTTTCATTATTCAATTTGTAATGTAATGCATTCTCAAGATAGAGGCATACAATTGATGCAACTACTTATCATTAGTATTTTGTATTCTACACATGCTATGACTATCATGATTTGGTTTAATCCATATTGCATTGATAGATAAAATTTGTACTTGTAGTTGGATTATTTATGTTGATAAGTTTGGCACTAATTATTTATTAATAAATTATTAGTGTAAAGAGATGCTTAGATATATAAGTATTCTATGATACCTTGATGAAAATGAGGAATTTTATTTCCTATATTTTATTAAATGGAAATGACATTATTCTTGGCTAGGTAAATTTGTCTTGAATTTATCTTAGCCAATAGTTGGAATTTAATATTTTACCTTTGGGATAATTCTTCTAGTGATCATAATACATGAGCTCATACATTCTTGAGTAAACTCGTGGTTATTTGCTTGGTACAAATCTTATTTTATTAAGGTATAAATTATTATATACTTATCATATTTAACTATTTATGTGAATCAATGGTCCAAATGTCAAACAAATATATTTTCACATACTTAAATTATGAAATCATTGAGAATGAGATACAAGTTATATTAATATTATCATCTAAAGTAAGCATTTATAACATCTTGTATTTTCTATTCTATGTCATCATTAAACATTTATTGGTGAAATGATTGATGTAACAAGTCACTTGGATAAGTGGAGTTATAAATAGAGTATCCATTTGTATAGTAGATATGTGTTTGTTGATCTATATTTGAGACGGTCTTTGTTATTCATAATGAATAGATTCTTTCAGTTTGATTTCCCCCTTGATTTCTTGATATATACTTGTAAATTTTTTATTAGGCCTTAGTGGAATGGTCCTATTAGCAAAGGTTATAAGTGTGCATTTGTAAGTCAATCAAGGTAGTGAAATAATTTATTTGTATGGTATTGCTATCTAATGGTAACTCTTCATGATTTTTTATGTACTAGAAAGATTCAGTATGTTGATTAACATGATTATATATACATCATAGTTAATCTTGACTTGTGAAATTAACGAAACATGATAAATTACAAGAAGACAATCTATATAAGGTTCAAATGAAAACTATCATATTTATAACTTATATATGTATATGAGCAATATGTTTTACCAACATTAACTTTACTTATAATATTTCTATATGTAAACTTTGCTTATAATATCTCCATATGTATAGTTCTAAATTATAGCATTGTAGTACATTAAAACTATAGTCATAGAAAAATTTCACATTTTATGATAAGTATGCCTTAATCTTGAATGTTGAACAAAAATTAATCATGCAATCAAAATAAGCACTTAGACAAATAACTATTCAAAACATACATAATTTATTTTAGTAAAATTTTAGGTGGTTGTGTTCAACTAAACCCCCTTTGATCACACACTCATTTATAATCCCAGGTCACCATAAATATAGTCACACTTATCTCAAATTATGACTTGTCTTGATTCCTTCACTTGGTTTCAATATAATATAGAGATAATCTAACAAGGAAAATACATTTGGATATCCAAATTTTCTTGGAGCTACAAAACTCTTGTAATCCAAATGTGAACATTTGGCATTTTGAGGACAACTTAGTTGATTGTGTGTGATACTACATTAAGGATTGATATTCAAATCAATATCCCTTCATATTCACATATGCATCTACCATGTCTATCAAAGCTAATCATGTCTTCTTCTTTTTTGCTAAATAATCCAAGATTTAAAAAAATTATTCTTGAAAATATATTGTTGCTCTTTTGAGTAGATAGTATAATAGATTTTTAAATTGAATTATTTAGAGAACTAGTTGTGCTTTAGGGAGGGGGGTATATTTAAATCTTAAATCCATTATATGTCTCTTCTTCCTTCATGAAAGAATCTACAACCAAGAGCACCTCTTAAACTTGAGGAGAAAATGTTATTATTTTACAACAACAAAAAAATTAGCTTTGCAAACTATGTTTAAAATGGAAATTAGCATTAGACATATTATATATAGCTATGTTAAAATATCTTATTGACAACAATAAATTTTCTAGGAAGAGGAATATCTTTAAAATACAAACCTTCAACTTTATATTACAATTTATATAAACAACAATCTTGCACAATACACAATAGTATCACAAGGCCAAAAAAATAAGTAAACATGTGATAATGTCACATTATCCAACACATTTCCAAGGTGATTCAATCAAATAGTTGATTTTATGTTACAAAATATGTAGGTGAAAGAGCTCTCCATATGGTCATGTGGTGACTATAATTTATCTAGGTTGATCTAGATTAAGATTGGTTGATATGTTCGACAATATTTACTAAATGGATTATTTGTAATCTATTTGATGAAGAGTTGAAGGAGGCCTTTCTTAGAGACACAATCAATGTAGAGAACCATGTTGTTAATATCAGAGGTACCTTCGTTTAGATTATCATTTTTCATATGTGCCCGCCCATTTCTGTTGCCATATAGCCAAAATAGAACAAAAATTGATTTAGCTTGCCACACCATTTGGTATTAAAAGATTTGGGATACATCAATTTCTCAATTATTTAAATTCTAACCAAAATCATTGGCTAAGAAACATGATTTTTTTTGTTGTAATCTTTAGGATCATAATACTCTAATAATTCAATCATTATCTCTCCTATCTTAGGAACAAAAGATTACTCTAATAGTTCAATCATCACCTCTTCTATCTCAAGAATGAGACATTCTCAAATATAACAAGACCATAGGAAAGGTCCCTCTTAATCTCATTTTGACAAAAGAAAGTTATGAGATGGAGAATGCTAACTAATACTTATATAGAAAGAGTAAAAATGATATTACAATCGGCTTAATGAATACCCAATAATTTTACTAAGAAAATTAATAGAAATCACCTTTTGATGAAATTTTAAATAAAAAAGTTGTCCTAATGATGAGAAAAACCAATGAACTTCTCAAATATTTTTAATATAAGACTAAAAACCTCTTATCAAATGTAAATATTTTACATGACATTTAAATTATTAAAAATTAACTAGAATCAAACTTGACACATAATTTAGTCACCTACTTAGGGCTGGGGGGCCTAGTTTGATTGGCTAAAGCATCCTGTTGCAGGCAAGAGTTCACGAGGTCTAGTTTCCCCCCGTTCCCGTGGTACTGGAGGATGTGTCATACCAGTGTCACCAATCACGTGAATTTTTTTTTATCAAATACACTGCAGTTTATAAGAGAACTACCCGATTCCTGCAGTTAAAAAAAAGACTTATCTATTTAATTAGTTGACTATCCTATCTATCTAATTAGCCAGCTCAATACAAAGAATGCATTCTATCATTGCTTTTGAGATGTCTCAATTTCCCTCAATACTTTTTAAGATTCAGTTACTACATATTGTCATGGCTTTTGAAAGTTCCCATTTTCTCTCAAGAGTTGCTGGTGCATTGTATCATTACTTTTGGGAGCTCACTGGGAAGAATGATAAAGTATCACTGTTACTGTCATTTCCATTGTTATGAAACGACTTATTATACCATTTTTACTATCCTTTCCATCTTTCTCCTTTAAAGTAGTGATAATAAACATTAAAAGAGAATTTAATCTGTTTCCGTCATGATCATTAGCCTGCAGACTGTTCATGCATGTCAATTACTGCAACTGTAACTGTTATAACTAATCTTATTAGCTTTAACCCAATATAAAAAAGTTCACTGACCTTATATTTCTTATCTTACTGACTTAACTTTTTATCATCAGCCACAGTTTCAAGCATCGCCTTTAGATTTACAGAAACTTTATCTTTAGAATTCTTTTAACATGAAATGTTACAAAGTCAATAATGAGAAGAAAGAAGGATATAAAGTTGGCTTTATTCCAATCCACTGCACATGGATATAAAATGATGGGTTAATAAAGAAATCCATCTAAAAGCTGATCATGACTTTAGCTTTGCCTTGATATTCCTCCCATTCAACATGAAAAGACACTTCCAATGTGAAACTGTTATACTTTTACATATTATTTTTTAATTCCCTTGATTTAAGAGATTGTGTCGACAAATTTGCTTTATTCTCATTCAGAGAAGTTTGGCTTTTTTAATCATAAAAGACACATGATTCTGATCCTTAGCTTAAAAGAAAACAAATAATGATGAATTAAATTTTTATAAATTATTCTTTCAGAAAATAAATGGTGATAAAATATTATGAATATATTATTCTCTTAGAAAATAAATATTAATCATGAATCCAAATTATATGAATATATTGTTTTTAAGAAAACAATCATTAATTATATATCAAAATTTTATGAATATACCATCTTTTTAGAAAGCACATATTAATGATTAATCAAAATTTTATGAATACATCATTCATATTGAAAAACAAATAATATTTGATGTGGTAAAATAGTCTATCATATTGAAAAATCATGTAATCTAATAGCAAACTCCTAAATAATGAACAAAATACACATAATAAAGACATGCTAGTGATCATATAATGTCATAACTTGACCTACTTACAAGAGAATTCCTCAAATAACCTATATGTATTTTTTATAATGTTTAAGTTCATTACAATGTGCGATTATACTCATGTTACATTCGATATAGATTCATCAATTAAGAAAGACATAAATTTTTGGCTAACTAGTTCAAGATAATATCATTGTTTATCTAGATTAAAAGAATATCACAAGTTCTTACAAATATAATACATTTCAAAGAGGAATTTGATATAACAAAAATTGGGACTAGACTTCATTCAAATCAAATATTTTGACAATTCTTTTCAATATTAAGTTACTTGTATTATGTACATAATGAAAAATTATAAAAATAGAAATAAATTCAGTAATAATGAGTACACATAGAATATAAGATTTTGTTTCAATCATACATTAAGTACGAAAGAATGAATATAAGATTGTATACATTAAGTATTTCTCATCTAAGACAAGTAATATAAAATTAACTTATGCATACATCATCCATCATGGTAATTATCATTTTTAGGACATACAAACCAAGATATCATTAGTCTTACTAGATTCAACTTTAGTAATCTTAATGAAAATAATCATCAATTGAAATAGCATTATTTATACCTTTAGTTCAAAACACATATACCAAATACATATGTTGAGTATGCATAAATATCCAAAAGAGGGAGAGAATCATGAAAGCACTTTTCCTCCAACCACAAAGATGTACAAGATCCCTCATATTCTACCCAAAATAGGGGGACCCTTCTATGCATGAGCTAGCTCATGGAAGAGTACCAATTAAAGAGAAAGATTGTAATATCCAATGTAGGTAACATTCTATTTGAACCTATATCAACTTAACTTCATTATTCAATACCTTGGCCAAGTTTATGGCAAGTAACACAATATATTTATTACTATAGATCTCCATCTACTATAGCCATCACAGTAAAACTATGAATACATTATGTTTTCATAAAATAAATATTGATATAGAATCATAGTTTTATGAAAATTCCATTTATATTAATCACATTATATTAAAATTAAATATATTAATCACAATTTTATGAAAATACCATTTATATTAAAAAATAAATAATATTTTATGTGGTAAAATAATCTTCCATATTAAATAATTATATTATCTAATGGAAAGTTCCTAGATAATTAACACAATACCCACAATAGGGACACACTAGTAATCACATTATGTCACAACTTGACCTACTTGCAAGAATATATATATATATATATATATATATATATATATATATATATATATAATCTTGAAGTCCATTGTAATCACACTCATGTTTCATAGGATATAGATTTATCAAGTGGGTAAGAATTATTTGTTGGCTAACTAATAAAGATAATATCATTGTTTATCTAGACTAAAAGAATATTATAATTTCTTATAGTGGAATACATTTCAACTTGGTGAATTCAATATAATAGAAATTGAGACTAGATTTTATTTTAAATTGAGTATTTTGATTAATTATTTTCAACAATAAGCTATATATATTATGTACATAATGAAAAATTATAGAAAATTGAAAGTACATTTAATGATAATGAGTATACATCAAATATAAGATTTTATTTCAATCATACATTAAGTATAAATGAGTAGATATAAGACTATTTTCATTAGATTTCTTTCTCAGCAAATACAAGTGATATAAAATTAACTTGTGTCAAATCAATATCATTGTAACTATAATGTTTATGACCTACAAGCCAAGATATCATTAGTCCTATTAGATTCAACTTTACTAATATTAATGAAAATAATCATCAATTGAAATAGCATCATAATCTTAATAAAAATAATCAACTAAAAGAACATCATTTATACCTTTAGTTCAAACTATATATACCAAGTACATATGTTGAATATACAAAAATATTCAAAAATATTCAAAATAAAAAGAGAGAATTGTGCAAAAACTTTTCCTCCAACCAAAATATTGTGCAAGGTCCCCATATGCCACCCAAATTAGGTGGGACCCTTCTATGCATAAGCTAGCTCATGTAAGAGTACCAATTAAAGAGAGAGGGTAATATCCAATGTAGGTAACAATTTATTTAAACTTATATCAAAATAATTTCAATATTTAAACCATGGCCATGGTTTAGGATAAGTGTGCATAGTATAACTATGATCATGATTTTCCATCTAGTATAGCCACCACGAGAAAACTATGAATGTTTAACTATTATATAGGCATTACTCGTTTAAAAAATAAAAGTACACTCCAACTACAGTTGGTATAGTAAAATTATATGTGGATAGTTCTAGACATAACTTACTTACTATTCAAAGATGTTAGAGATGTCCCAAACACTAATCTATTCCTATTATGACTCACTAAATTATCTCATATGACTAGATATGGATATGCTTGAACATAAAGAAGAGTGCTTGGGGCCACATAATCCATGCCAATATTCATTATTCTCCAAGAATATACATGTAGTTAAATATTTTCGTCTAGCTCAATGCTCTAGATTTTATTTTAAGGTATTTCTAATTCCATAAATATAACTATAATAGAATTGCCTCCTTATGAAAAATTAACAATCGTCATTGTCACAAATTTTATTCAAAATGATTCCTACCATACAAATGACCTATTTCAAGAATTATATAATTGACATAAACATAAATAAAAATCTTCTATGTGCATACAAAATCAAATTCTTCAAATCTCAAGGTTCAAATTAAAAGAGATCGAAGTTAACAATTTTATGAAAAACATACACCCTCTAATTTTCTAAAACATTATGAGATTTTGTGTAGTTAAAATATCTAAATGACTATATTACTAATTGTTAAAACATATACTTTATATAACAAAACTCCAAACCTCAACATATTCATTTAAGTTCCACAAATATACACTCAAATTAATATATTTATCATACATAATAGTAAAGGTTACTTCAAAACTCAAGAATTAATGATTAAATATCCCTAGATTTTTGTAAGATATTTGAATTATATATTATTCACATAATTATCAATGATAAGGCTAATGTTACTCTCACCAGAAGCACAAAAATATATCACCCATGCATCCTCACATGCATGCATAATAGATGGTGCCAAAGACACATCTCCTTTGAATTTTTCATTAGAGGATTCTTTGTAGTCATCTCCAAAATCGATTTTCTTTTTTCATGTTCCTACTTTTCCCCTTCATGTGACATCTAATTAACAAATAATCCTTTACAAAATATATGGATCTTTGCCTCATTGGTGCTAATAATTTCATAAACAATATTATTCCACAAATATAGAAAGGAACATAATAAGTTTATTCATTTGTCTTTTAAATTCATCTTGACTTCAATATATGCCAACTAACTTACCGGGATAATGGAAACATTGAAATGCACTCTATAATTGAATGACCATCCAACATCCTCAAAGAATACATTTTTTCCTTATAAAATGTTTTTTACCAAGGAATTAGTCTAATACAAAGCCCCGTTTTTTCCATAGACTTTAGTAGTATTCTCTCTAGAGACATTCAAAATTAACAAATTTAAAAGATGCAACCTAATGATTGACCTAGCCTTTTTTATCCATTTTTTTAGTATTCAATAGTCATTATTATGGGTTTTTAATAAGCCAAACCACAACTAGGATTTATTTCATTTTAAGCTTTCATAGTCTAAAATACATTTCATTATTTTTTCAATATCTATTCTTATCATTTTTTTTAACTTGATAAGATTTATTTGTGTTGTAAATTCTCACTAAAACTAAAGAATATAAATAAGGGTCTTTCCCTTTCTGAAATAGGATCAAGAGTTGATCAAGCTCTAATACTAAATCAAATGAATGAATAAGATAAATCACTTAATTTTTATATAATATTTACTATAAAGTTATAAAATTGAAAACCATTTAATGAATAAATAACAAATAACACAATATTTAACTCAGGAAACCCTTACAAGAAGAAACCCAATAAAAATAGCACTATTCAAATTGTATTCATAGTAAAATAATATTAAAATACAATAAGATTCAAGCATGCACTATTAGGCCTGTAGTGACATAGTGTGATGGTTAATTTGTGGTTTGGTTATTCTTGTCATCAAGGTTCAAACTCCACTAGGGTGTTATTGTTGAGTGTTTATATTGGGGATGAGGTCCCCCATTTGTGACCTCACCAATTCATAGTTCTGATTCAAAAAATGTTTACACCTTAAAAAAAGCATGTGCTATTAGAATATATTTATAATGCAAAATATTTAGGTAAAAAACAACCACCAGGTTCCTAGAATAATTCTACTAGCAATTACCTACTCCAAAATACTCCATACTAACTCCAAGCCCAACATTCTATTTATGGCCAAAATTTAATAGTCACTAATGCAGCTTTAGTGCCCCAACTCATGTAATAAACTAGAACAACAAAAGCCACCTCCCAAGAATAGGATTCTCTAAAAATAATATTGAGTTGTAAGTTAAAGAAAACTTGCAATGCATGTAATCTTAAATCTCAAAACACAAAATTTAATTATAGAATAAATCCAATAATTATCTAGAGAAGTGTTCCTAAATAGTTATCATAAGTGCATGTTATAATTTTTGCAAGGATTGTAAGGTGTACAACACAAATAACCTAACAATAATTCTAATGTTTTGGTTTTTAGGGTGTTACAACCCTTTCCTTACATCACAAATAAATATTGATGGGCAGGTAGAGGATTTGATTATCCTCAATATAACCCCTAAATTATTTCAACAAACAATTCAAACTAAGGGGAAAAACTTGTTTCTTTCTTTAAATACTCAAAATTAAAAACTACATAGCTAATGGTTCATGTAAACAATGTGGGGCTTTGGAGATTAGTTATCTCCTCAACCCTAGATCAAACACATATTTGTCACTTTCCAAAGAGACCAAGAATGCATATATTCTTTCAACTAGAAATTCATAAAAAACTACTTAAATTTTAAGCACAATAAAAAAAGAAGACACCTTCATAACTAGACTTCCTCAATAATATAATTCCTAATAGAACTCAACAAAAAAACACACACATTTGAATAGTACTCTCAACCTATATGATAATTTCCAAGCTAAAAGCCTAGTAAACTCTCAAATTATTCGTATTTCTAAGATAATACACTTATTCCACATACTCTCACGCTATTTTCTATTTGTTTGATAACCCATATTTCTATTAAATTATTAAATTATTTCCTACTTGTAATCATGGTTTTATAATATTGTATCTTTATAGTCCTTGCATGGTGGCTTCTCCGCCACCATTACTAGGCTTAACACTCCATTTTACAATGAGATTTTTGAACAATCCATTATTTTCTATATATGTTAACCGACATGATCAAAGATGAAAAAATAAAATAATAATAAATGTTAATTAAAATAGATAAAAATTGTTAGTCCACAATAAGACCCATATAATGTATCATTAAAGTCAACCCTTATCAACCCTTTTTTTGTAATCTTTATACATAAAAATAATATCTTATGCTACAAATATATCATTTTAACCATTAACAATTTATATTTTACCATTACTCAACCTCTTGATATGCATAATAGTTACAATATCATCAAATAAATAATAAATACATTAATTACATAAAACAACTAATAATATCTAAAAGGGGACTTAATCACCATAAATATTAAAAAATATTTTTTTACCATAAGAAATAATATCACAACAATGTCTTGACCAACATACAAAACTGAATATATCAGTAAATCCACCTATGGTCCTACTAATCAATCAACTATGAATTCCACTAGATACCATTACCTCTTTTCCCATATTTTTCCCATATTGCTATGAAAATATGATAGAGCCTACCCACATGATTCCCTCCCTTGTATTTAGGGATGATGCCTTTAAAACCCATTAGAGTCAAAAACATTAGTCATTATAAATAATCATAATATGATATACTTATTATAGGTCTAATCTTATTCAAGTGAAAAATTAACTAATGTAATAAGATTAGAGATGTAACATATCAAATCAACATATGCATAATTACTTACTAATTAAAGCTAATCTAAATTACTATCAGATATTAATTGTAAAATTATTTAGTCACATTAATATGTCTATCAATCATAAAATCTTAATAAATAATTAATATGTTTTTATATGGTACTACACATATGCTTTATATTTAGGCTTGATGAAAATAAATATGTCAAATAAAATGGTAGTAATCACATACATACATCAAAAATTAAGATAACAAAAAAGAGATCCACATTCAAGATGATGCAACCTTGGAGAGTTAAATCTTGAATAATCACTGTTAATTATTATTATGTGTATATTTTCATTGGTTAGTATGTTCACCACTTGGAATCTAAATTGCTAGTATATATTGAGTCAATCTTGTAAATCTTCACATTATTTTCTTATCTTAATGAATAGATCATGATGTGGTCTAAATAATTGGTAAAAATAAACACAAATTTCTTTATACTCATTATTAGGTTGTTATCTCTATTTTGAACTTATAATAACTATCTATTGATTATTGAAAACCTGATTCATGAAGTGCTCAACCTAAACTATCAAACACAATAAGGTTCTTGATCTCTTATCCTACTTAACTTCTAAAATTAATTAATTACAAATTATGACATTCCACAAATTACTTAGGATTACAATCCAATTAATTTTAATTCCTACAAAGTTATGTTTGAGTCTTTTAAACTTATTTTATATATATTTTAGATTGTGATGAAATTACTCAAAGTTAATGGGTATGGCTATTATAGTTGTCAAATTTTCCATGCATTGCATCACTTGGTAAAATTATTTGCTAGTGAGTATGATAATTTTATTTCACCAAAAAAAGAGTATGATATCCATTAACAACCAAGAAATAGGATATGATATCATGGTCAATGACATGGTTTAAAAGGTGGTGTAAATGGATAATGTAGAAATGATCCCTTATGTCATATGAGAGACAAGTGGAATGACTCTCTGATTGTACTTCATAGCTTATAACTATTTGAAATCATTTGATAATTCACAACACTATAAGAAGAAAGAAAGAAAGATGATGAATAAAGGGAACTAAGAAGAATGCCAAACACAAGAATGGTCATGTGATAATCAATACAATATATAAATTTTGAGAGGAAATATCTTTAAATAGAAATCAATAAATTCACCTTTTTCATACATTTTAGATGAGGTCATATCATGATCAAAGATAATTTTTAATCATAGCTCAATTTCAAGGAAATTGAAGGTGACTAGTCATAATAATTACAAATATGTGTGAAATATTCACCTAAAAAAATTACTTTTTATAGATAAAGTATTAAATATAGTTAGTACCAAACATTGAAATTGTGTGTGAGGTTTACATCGCTTCTCAAATAATTGTGGAAATTATATAAAGGAAATGAATATGAAATTAAAAATTATTGTTTGGAATGCTTGGTATATTGAGCTTATAGGCGAGATATTCTAACCTTGGTCTTGCTTTAGGATCAAATAAAACTTGAGAGATAATGAAGCTACAAGATAGTAATTCACAAAACAAGGAATCCCTCATGAATAAACAAATGTTGAAGTCTCTAAATGCAACTTTTTTAGCTCTCATTCCAAAGGAGGGGGCTAATTCTTTGGATCTTTTTAGGCCAATTGCTTTATGTAATGTTGTTTATAAGATTATTACTAAGTTGATCACCGAAAGGCTGAAACCCTAGCTAGGCGGGTTAATCTCAGAGGAGCAAGGGGGTTTTGTGGCTGGTAGACAGATCATGGATGGTGTTATTATTGCTGCTGAGACCATTCACTCTATGGAGTCTTCTAAATAAAAATCAATGTTTATCAAGTTGGACATGGCTAAAGCGTATGATCGAGTTAAATGGAACATTTTATTTAAGATGCTTGGAGATTTTGGCTTTACTGGTGACTAGATTGAATGGGTCAAGAGTTGTGTTACTTCTTTCTCTTTCTCAGTGCTTATCAATGGTGAACCCACTGAGTTGTTTGGTGCTTCTAGAGGTCTCAAACAAGGAGATCCTTTGTCTCCCTACTTGTTCATCTTGCTTGCGGAAGGATTGGGGAGGCTTATTCGTGCTCGAGTAGTTAGTGGCTTGATTCAGGTTTGGAATTGGGCAAATGATATTCCCCCCTTAGTCTCATCTTTAGTTTGTAGATGATACTGCCTTGATGGGAAAGGTAGAGGTTGAGGAGGCTATCAATTGGCGTAGTGTGTTGGACAACTACTCGATGGCTTTAGGGCAATGCATTAATGAGGGGAAGTCCTTCATCTACTTCTTCCATACTCCTAAGGTTATCCAAAGGAGAATAGCTGGTATTCTTTATTTCTAGATTGGATTGCTCCCCTTCATTTATCTTGGAATCCCTCTTGCCATTCGTTCACTCCCTAAAAGGTTTTGGTAGGAGATCCTTGATAAAATTTTGAAGATTAGTTAGTCATTGGACTTGCAGGTGGCTTTCTTCAGCGGGTAGAGTGACTCTTCTAAAGTCAGTGGTTCAGGCTCTCCCTCTTTATAGGTGCTTGGTTATTTTTTCTCCTTCCAACTTCATCAAGGGCTTTGAGAGATTGTCTCGGCAGTTTCTGTGGTCTGGAAACTTTCTTCATAGAAAGTGGAGTTTGGTTAATTGGGATGTTGTTTGTAGGCCAAAGTAGGAGGGTGGTCTTGGTCTACAATGAACTGATTTGAATGGGCAGGATTTGGCTGCTAAGTTGTATTAGTGTTGGTGATTGCAACCGCATATGTTGTGGGCTAAAATTCTCACCTTCAAATATTTGGGTGTAGTGGAGAGTGTGGAGGGGAAGGGCTCTATGATTTGGGGTGCCCTAAAAAGGGGTGCCAAGCTTGTTAAGCAGGGGATTTTTTGGATTTGTAATGGTGGTCGAGATGCTCTCTTCTGGCATGATTCTTGGGATGGTCACCCTCCCATTATGTCTTCTCATTCTCACCTTCAGGACTTGTGCTAGGTGACTTCAAATCTCAACAAACCTTGGGTCAAATTTCTGTGTCTAGGTGGAAGGACCCTTTGGAGTGGCCTCCTGGTGGTGTGATGGAGGATCGTCAAGAGATTTCTAAGATTCTATCAGATTGTGTTTTCAATTTTCTTAATGGGAAAGATGTGCTAGCTTGGGGCCCTGATCTGAAAGGAAAATTTTTGGTTGCTTCTGGTTATCAGGTTTTGGATAAGTAGGTTTTTGGGAGCTATGAGGTTTCTTGGTGGAAGCATGTTTAGAATAAATTTGCTTGGCCTAAATGTAATTTTTTCTCTTGGCTTGTGGTTCAAGGTAAGTGTCTAACTTGGGAGAATCTTTGGAAGAGGGGGTTCCAAGGTCCCCCCATGTGTTTTTTGTGTGGTAAGAATGAAGAATATTTCTCGCATCTCTTCTTTCAGTTCCCTTTTGAAAAGGCTATTTGGCATCTCTGATGGAATCTTTGGAGCCTACCATGTTGCCATGTTTCTTCTTTGGATGACTATTGGAGGAGATAGGGATCCTCTCCTGCTAAGACCTCTTTTTTGAAAATTGCCTGGATCATTGGCCCTAGTTTGATTGTTTGGCATATTTGGTTGGAGTGTAACAGGTAGATTTTCTTGGATAAAAAATTTCTTATTGGGCAGATTTAGAGGAGAATCCTTGGAGTTTTGCAGGAGACTCTGACTGCAAAGTGTGACTTATCTATGTCGGTTGATCCTGGGGATTTGTAACACCCCGTCGTGCGAACCCCAAAGGACAGTTAAACAATAATTATGATATTGCTATCAGGATTCAACTGTGTAATTTTTTTTTTAAGTTAACATAACATACATGTAATACACATTAATTCATGACATGAATTTCATTTAAGTAGATTCACTAACACATACGTCCTTGGGGTACACGAGGAGTCATTACAAGACTTAGATCCACACAACAACAATAAAGAATAAAAGCCAAAGATATAATCCACAACAAAGTAAACATTAACAAATGTAACACATACATGATATATCATTAATAAGAAACCATTTGAGTATGTAAATATAACATATACATGATTAACACAACACATTGAATAACAACTGCCATGGCCAATATCCACACAAGGTTTAACGTTACATTATAGTATAATGTTCAAGAGGTACAATGATACAAAAGTGTTTCCAAACATGAACGTAAACCATACAACAAGAATCATGATACAAATGAATAGATGAATACACAGTATCATAACTGGCTCCAAGATGGATACAACTCTAGGGTCGCCACAACAACACCAATCCGCACCTCTCGATCCTTGACTGGGGACCCAATGGGGTGCTTAGCACGTTCCACCCGACCATGTGGGTCCGAAGACCCACCCCCCATGCTAAGGAGCTGACAAGAAAGAGTCCTCAACCAAGAACATCCAAACACAGAACCACAAGACTCAACATCATACAAAAGTATCATAAAAATCAAGGATTACAATGACGTAATCAACAACATCCAAGAGTCAGCATAATAACTTAAATTCATAAATCTCATCACATAAAGCAAAGCAATGACCAGTAAACAAGTAACCAAAGGATGATCATGAAACACTTCCAAATCAAACTGAATAAATAAACATAATACAATTCCAAATTGCAATTAAATAATACAATAACATCATATCACAGTACCATAAGAGTACAAGGTCATAAGTCAAATATCAATGAGATCATACAAGACCACAAGGTACACCAAAGATGTATCAAGGCAATACTCCATAAATCAATATAAGTCCATTCAACCACAATCTAAACCAACTCCCATAACATACTTCCAAAGGAACACAATAAAGTAAAACCCCTGGGCAACTAGGGGAGAGTGTCATCGCATAGTCCTACATGGGCTATCCTGTGCTCTTCCTCCCAACTGGAGGCGCCGGTCCCATCTATGGCTATCCTGTGCCCTTCCTCCCAACTGGAGGCACCGGTCCATAGGGTGACTCATGCGGAGCAGTAAACCTCTCGTGAAGATGAGGTCACGACCTTGCCGACCACGACCTTCTCAGCCTTCCATTAGTCTGCGGAAGCACTAATGAAGACGAGGCATCCATTTTTAAATCTTATAATGATATTACTACCCAACCCTCATAAGTTAATTATTAGATTTTCACTTGATTACTAACTCACTCGTGGGTTATCATGTGCCCTTCCCCTTAAACGGGGCGCTGGCCCCCACGAGGAGCCACTCTCCCTAGAGACCCAACAACATCAACCAAAAAAAACCAAGGGTTGTACCATCATAATTTGAACAAAGAATCACAACATAAAAGCGTGCGAGGCATTACCCATCTCGCTAACAAGTACAAAATCAGAGTCTCACAAAGTTTCATACAACCCTTTCAAAATAATGATACCAATATCTTGCCATGTCAAGAGCACATAAAATGAGGAACATTGACCAACAATATAATCAAGCCTCTAGAAGAATCTCAAAGGGCTTACACTGGGGTTTCCCCATGAAGAACTGACAACAATAAATGCAAGACCTCAAAGAACTATTTTCAATTCAAATATAATGAGTGAATACATTAAAATAAGATCAACAACTCCATCCAAACTACATAATCAACTTCGATACGAAATAAATCAGAAATTCAAGAAGATCAACTATCCACAACTCATAAACAAAACACGAGTTCCCAATTACATTGCAACACAAATTAAATGACAAAGGATTCCTTGAATCAAAATTAGTCTCCAAAGGCATTCACACCAACACGGAACCATCCAGAAACAATCCTTCAACAACAAAGGTAAAAGCATGCAACCAGGCATAAATTCAGCAACATGACAACGACAACAATAATCCATTTACATTCCCAAATAAAAAAACCAACCTACTCAACAACAAAACAATTACAATCTCAAGGTTCTAAATAACTATCCATATAAGACCCTCATTGGTTAGACACTCAAATTGTCATAAAGTGATCCACTAGCTAACAATCCAAATGAAATAATTAAGAATGAAAACTCAATTCAAGGAATGATTTATTTCGTTGATTCAAGTTTATAAAACTACCATAATGAAGTCAAATAGAGTTTACTATAATACTTAACCATGGCCAAGGATACACAATTCCATAAGAGTTCAGTACAAACACCCATGATACGATACTCAACAATTACTTAATTAGAATTATAAGGAATTCAACAATCTATACATTTCTACTCTATTTTATTTATTAAATAAATCCTTCTTGACTATCAATTCTCTTTTCTTCCTAACTGGCTTTCCTATCTACAAACTACTTTCACATGTTTCACCTTCAGCCATAAAACACCATAATTCTAAGAATTACCAAAGTGACATTTATACCATACTAATTCACATTCTAAGATTTATATAACTTTATATATATTTATATGACTTATGAACAATGCTTAGATGGAGCCTTTGGATGAAGTAGTACAACTGATTTAAATGATAGCGATTTTATTTTAAGTTATTATATAATATCATTTGACTTAGTAAATGTACAATCTCTAACATAAACGCAATCTCAAGCATAAGGCAAAACTTTACAAGCAACTATCTCAGTATTAATTCTAAGAGAAAGTCTGTCGAGCACACATAAGGTATTGGGAAGAATGTCAACCCACTGCCTATGGCCTTAAAAAGGTTATTACACATGAATTGGAAGAGTAATGATAACCTATTCGAGAGCTTGGAGTTGGGGTAGTCATTTAAACTATAACTCACGTGACTTTGTAATTGAATGATACTCTGGAAGTTATGCACGTAGAACAAAGGAATCAGCGAGATTATTTAAACCTTTAAACTTCCTATTAAGTTTAAGTGCTACGACTGAGACTAGTATCATGCTATTTAAAGTGACAGTTATAAACAAAAGTCCAAGAACAACGCTATGGCAGTGAACCCCCTAACATTTATAAGACTTCATCATCGTACAATGTCTTTGTCAACTACCCATTTATCGACATATTAAGGATAAGTTTCTACTACGAATTATATGAGATTAGTTCATCTAGAGTGGCCTATATATAATTATATCCACGTTCAACTAAAAACAACCTACAACTAGATAGACACCTACATGTCGATAGCTAACGAATGCCTAACAAAGAGGCAGGATCCAAATACTTTTGTAGTGCAGAGATGCCCGAAATACAATTTCCATAAAAATATGCCCAAGCTTAAAATGTCAACAAAGGTAAACAAATATAACATCCCTAAATGACAATTTGTAATACAATTACATCAACTCCTCCTCTGTGCGCAAGTTGTAAAGGCAACGGTGTAGTCCCTGAGAGAAGAAAGCTTGAGATATGACTATGGCGTGTGAGCCAAACATAGACCTATTTTGAAAGAAGCCCATAAAGCAAATTCATCACCTGGGATGGAGAGGTAATAAACGCGCGCAAGAAGATTGTTGAAGAAGGCTTAAGAAACTTTTAAGCATATGCAAATGACAAGCACCATTTATTAGTCTTGTATTAATCCATTGCTTTGATACAACCAAGACTATAAATGATGCACATAAATGGTGAAACAAAGAACATCTAGTGATGGCTATAATGAGGAGGTGCACAGGCTTGGAAAGAATTAAGAAGTTCTCAGGCAGATGCTAATGGCGATGCAGTTAGCAACATTACTCCTGAGGAGATTATTGGTGACGCCAAATGAACCAATCTGAAACAAATAATCCTACCCTTCAATAATTTCAAGCAAGACAATATACAAACTACACTGGAAGAAAGGGTTGCGAAAATGAAAAGCATGGTCAGGGCATACAAATAGGTTGACAGAACACCGCAGGGCGACCCTTTACCCAAGGATGGTAGCAACCTATCCTTTACAAAAGGAACGTTGAAAAAGAGACCAAGACTAAGATGCGAGGTGCTTAAAGACAGCCATCAAAATACTGATTCAGTTTTAAGGATATAGAATGACTTACCCGAGAATTTGTCTGGAATTAATTTGTAATATCAATGTAAAGACGTTCTACAAACAGCTATCCAAGAGAGGGCCAATGCAATAGAGTCCCGACCGAATAGGAGATGAAGGGATGAGGAAGCCGCAAACTTGAAGGGATGAGGAAGCCGCGAGCATGATCTCAAGGAGGATAATAAATTTACATAAAATTTCTCATTGACAGAATGATGATTTTTTTTTTTGTAACTGCTTTCCTTTCACATTATATATCCTCCTTCAGCCGAACAGATGGATCCCCCCCAAATCTACCCCTTCCCTAAGCTAAATATAGTTATTATTTATTTTTCATATTCTACAGTTCTCTTCGACTTCCAAATGCTCTATAGGTGTAATTTCTTTCAACAAGTTTCGGTTACGAAGAGTCTTTAATTAAGAACTACATTTATTCTGAGCAGTTACAAAACCTTACATGCGAAATTCTATAATTAGATCTTTATGTGAAACTGACATAATATTGCATTTAATTTTGTTTATTATACTATTATTCATTACTTCCACAATCATTTAATTTAATTTTTATTTAATTATAATATTCAAGTTTGATTTATTTAATTCATTTTAAACATTAATAATATTTTATTTGACAAAAACACAGAAGTATTATAACTTGTATTTTATTTAATACCTCAAAACACAAACCAAATAAATTGAATCAATTCAAATCATGCCAATCAATACTAACTTTACAAGTGAGTCAGAGGCAACACAAGGACATCATAGACAGAGGGGCACTACAAGATTTGGGTGTGGTTAATGCTTTGGGCCTAGCTGAAGGGGATAGGACAAATTTGAATAGAGAGCATCAGGGTCGTGGACGTGAGAGGGTTTCTCGTGTTGGTTTCTGGTGCCCTCCTACTCTCGGAGAGCTGAAAATCAATACAGATGGGTCTTCTAGGGGCAATCCTAAGCATGCTGGAGTTGGTGGTATTGGTAGAGACAACCTAGGAGTGGTGGTTTTTTTTCTTTTCCATGTATTGCGGTTTGCAAACTAATAATATCATAGAGGCTAGTGCTATTCTTTTGGTGATTGAGTGTGCGATTGGACTTGGGTGGTAGTGGATTGTTTGTGAGTCTGATTCTCAGGTTATTATTGATATATTGCAAAAGCGAGACTTGGAGGATGTGAATTGGCAGTTAGCTGTGGTTGTCAAACAAATTATTTCTATGTGTTCTATTTTGGAATCTATTGGTTTTCACCATATTCCTTTGGAGTGGAATAGGGTGGCTAATGGGCTAGCTAGATGGGCTACGAAGAGGAGGGATTCTTGGTATGTGGATGATTGGGGAAATCTTTCTAATGACATGGTCCCTGTTCTTGAGGAGTGGGTTACAGAGGATATGAGGTGCTTCTTAGGTGAGAATTAGTTATTGGTTTTGTTGGGCCCTTGGTGGGTTTATTTCTCTCGACTTTGTAATGTTGTTATGATTTAATAAAGTTTTTACCCTCCTTTTTATCAAAAAAAAATTATTCACCAAAACAATATTCATTCTCTATCACACAAATAGTTAATCTATAGTTGTTTGCCAATCAACCAAAAAACTAACTTATGCTATTTCTTCCACCAAGATTTGTATTATTAAATTAAAACTATGAAATCATAAAATTATCTTCACATTTCTATTTACAACTACTATTGGACTTTTTAAATCCTTAAAAAAAATTGCACCTATACTAAATTACTGCAAATTTTCTATATATTTAGTGTTTTCAATCCTATTAATTGATGTTATACTCATTTTGTTTTCTTCGCTAATGATATACATAAGCAATATGTTGACAAGTCAATTTTTTTTTCTTCTATTCTTAACTTTCTTATCAAGTTTATAGTTAAGATCTTTTCTATTTTCTATTTTCTATTTTGAGCAAAAAAAAATATAATTTAGTATTTTCTTGCAATTTTTTTTCTAAAAAATTAGAACTCTTGTGTATGCACTATAAATTGTGTACAATTTTGTTATACAAGGTTATTGAGAATTAATTTATATTCATGTTTTAAAAACTATTTTAAAAATATTTTTTTAACATTTCAAAAGTTTAGATATTTTGAACATCAAAATTTAAGAAAAAAATTATAAATCAATTTTTAATGTTTGCTATATTATAATAATTTTCATTATAAAATTTTCAATAATAAATACATTTTATCTCAATTTTTATACTTATTATACTTAATCATAATTTTATCAATTAATTTTTTTCTTAATATTTTTCAATTATCATCTTTTATTTTTTCGAACAATATAAAAATAATTACAATTTATTAAAAATCATTTTTCAAAGAAACTTCAATATTCTACTATTTTGATATAGGAAAATTACACTCCGTGGAATCCTATATAGAACTATAATATAATAATAATAATTTTCTAGATCACTTTTTTTAAATAAATCTCACTTTTTAGCCGTGATGACTTTCTTGTCATTGACAAGCTACTTCACCTTGTTTTTTCTAAGGTGATGCACAATTTTATCTATAATGGGTTGGAATATTCTTAAAGTGCTGTATTTTTAGTTTCCATCACTTACATTTAAAATTCAAAAGATAAAGTTAAAGCAAATACAGAAAAGGACAAACAAAGAAAATAATGTATCTAAATAAGATACACGTCATTTTCACTACAAGCTATTTCAACTTTTAAGATTCTCTTCCATGTGGGACTGTCGACAATATCTTTAATAATAATATCTAATGTTTTACAATATGCTAACGGATTCTTAAATGATATCTAACAATAGTGTGAAGAAAAGTAAAATGTATATGATTGGTATAAATTAATTTAGATTAATTAATGTGATAAGTAATATTAAATTTTAAAAGTAGAAAATTAAATGCGATGAATAAGGGCATTTAGTTTTATAATTGATGTTTTTGAATAATTTTGATGCAGTGAAGATTTTGATATTTCTTGATATAAGAAAACTAATAGTTTAATTATGTGTGCTATTTAAATTTTTTTGTAGAATATTGATACTTTTGTAGATCAATTTCACGGATTTTGATCATCTCTATGAGGATGGATCTATAGTGTTCCAAGAATATGATATGAGCAATCTTATACTTTTACTCCTTGGCTCAACTTGATGTCTACCCCTCACTAATTGTTAAGGATTGTTTGTATTTAGAAATATACTGGGGAGGTTGAATTATTGTTCTCATAGGTTGGATTATTGTTCTCATAGGCCATGCTCCCTTAGAATTCCCAGCTCGTGACAATGACAAAGGTTGCCAAACAACAAACAAGAATGTAAATGTATGAAAATTAAATCCTATTTAGTGCTCCAAATTGATTTTTTTCTATGATGACTACTCATTTAATTGCAAGAAAGTTGAATGATTCTAGGATGTGAATTAGTTTCCAAATGGATATATTTAAACATAGAAATAATCATGCAAAACACGCAACAAGTCAACTCATCAAAGGAATGCAATGGGAAATACTCAACAAAATTTTAATTTAATCTTTTGAATTTTAGGAGTTAGTTCTACAAGTGCAAGATTGGCATAAGATGAGGGAATGATAACATGTGTATATATGGAATGAATGTCTAGAATTTTTTCTAGATAGAGGTGTAATAAATGTGAAATATAAGGGAAAATGTGTAAGAATACATGAGATAAGGTCAAATACATGAGATTGCGTGTAACTAGGGATAGGTTAAGTCAAGGAATGATCACAAGTTTGCTCAAGATTGGGTCATTTGTCAAAATGTAATTGTATAAATTTATTCTCTACTAACCTTGATAACTCTCCCTTCATGAATAATTTTGACACATTATTGTACCATAGAAGGTATAACTCCTAAATGGTCTAACAAGTGAAATAAAAAATTTATCAAAATAAGTTATATCATGGCATAACATGGATATTTCCTCAGTCCACTTGTTATTGGTGGTATTATATAAAAGTATGAATCAATAACCCATTTTTCATCTTTAATGATATGTCAAAATGTGCATAAGATGTTGGTTCCATGTGTCTTGCTACCAAATCATCTTATGTGCATATACTATATTGTTTTTTAGGATCTACTTCGTTAATTAATGAATTTTTATCTTCCAAGAACATACAATGGGCCAAAATGGTTTTTTTGTGGTATTTTCACATCATAAAATATAATTGGTGAACATGGAAGAGGAAGATATATCACATTAGTGCTAATTGCTCACATAAAGGCAATGTATGTGATGTATGATGATACCCAACATACACATCACCCATATTATTTTTATCTTCATGTACTAAAGTGTCATGTGCCTCCACATTGTTCACATGATCTAGAAAGTTGTTTATTAAAAACTTCTTTGATGTGTAGGTGAAATTAAAGGATTCAATGGCATTGGCACCTTCAACACAAATTATAATGTTATTTATGAGCCCTTCCACCTTGTGTTTGAGGTCCATGCATGATTGAGTATAATGAACTTTAAATCTATGAAAATGATAAAATGTATCATCATTATGTTCTATAAATAGGTTTTTTTGGATCTAGATAGATGTGCTAGAGAAAAAGTAATGGTATTTGCACTCAATAATCATTGGATTCTATCATCCAAGGATTCTTGTAGTTTAGTAAAATTATTAGGAACATTTCATTGAATCAATGAAAAATATAATAGTAGTAGCTTGATTAACATTTTCCTTCATATCATTACCCTTCAAAAAATATTTGGTTTTTGAAACTTGTAAGGATAAGATGATTGAGTTGGTGATCCCTATTTCAATGTAATATACGATACAAGTTTAGACTTAATATTATTCAAGTGTTTACACACATAGATCTAAAAGAGCGATATCTAATCAAATGCACAGTATTCAAGAAACATAATTTGTAACTATTCATGTTCAAATTAGAGTTTTACTTTACTATACAAATATTGGAATTGGCTAGCATAAGTATTGATAGGATAATTTCTTTGTTGTGTGCTCTTAGTAATAGCATTCACTATCATTTTAAAACCCACATTAATATAAAAGTGCTTTAGAAATGTGATATCTAATTCATCAATTCATCTTATTGGACCAAGAGGTAATGGATAGAATAATTAAATGAAATAATCCTTTAAGGTTTGTTGAAACAAGTTGAGCAAGATCTTACCACCATATACAAATTATATGCTAGTATCCATAAAATATTATATGTGAATACTTGGGTCTCCCTTTACATTATACATATAAAATCTAGGGGCCACAAACCCAACAAGAAATGTATATTTTAGAACCTCAAATTTTAATGGTATGTTTTGTGGGAGGTTATAATCCATAGGATCATTCTTCTTTATTACTATTTTTTTTCCTAACATTAGCCATATATCTTGTAATATTGTATCTAAGGTGGTATTAGAGACAAGGGTTTTGTTGGGTGTATATGAAATAATGGAGGAGATATATTAAGGTTGTGAGGTAAGGGATGAGGCCATAACTATAGATGGATGGATCACATTATGGGAAATATTAATCATATGGGGTGAGATGGAAAAATTGTATGAGTCATGGGTTTGGTAAGGAGGAATAATATCAATCATAGGGTGGGAGGGAGGAATAGTGTGGGACATATGAATGGATCATGGCATAACATTAGTAGTTATATGAGGAGAACGATGGGATGTGAATGGGATACTAGAGGGAATGGATTCAAATAAAAAGATGGTATGGTGGATGGGATAAGGTTGGGAGGTAGGTCATATTGAGATGTAAAACCTATTGAAAATGTCAAGGCAAGACTGGTTGTAGTAGATTCTATATTAGAGGTAATGATGGTGGTCACAAGAGGAGTAGAGGTAAGTGTAGAAGTTGGATAAGAAGAAGAAGATGGAAGAAAAGATGCACATTTAGAGGGAGATGACAAATGTTCAATATCATGTAAAATATTTATTTCATAGGGAAACCCTTCCAAATCTTATAAAAGAGATGTGCTAATTGACTAGAAGATTATGCTTAAGTAAATGCATCAATTAAGGTTTTCCTAGTATGTGTGATTTCTCCTTTATTCAAATGAGTCTCATGATCATAGTATTTTTGTTCATCCAAGTGAATCTTGAGATTAGTATCAAAAGATATCATTGTTGTTAGTTTGGGTGGCGATATTTATAAGCACTCTTTCTCAATGGAAAGTTAAGATCATGATTATATCATGATATAAAAATATAATATAGAAAAATAAAATAAATCTTATATTGGAAAAAATAGAAATTTATAAGCATATTGGATCTTAAATGAAGCCTTAAGGATTAATCTGAGGGTGGGTAGAATTAGAAAAAGTGATATCACATAATAAAGCACAAACCCTAGAATAAAAGATGTAGAAAGGAAATAATAATATATATGAGCACCAAACCCTGGAAAGATTTGGAAATGATCATTTTGCTAAAAAGTTACCTTTCCTTAAATGCTAATCTAGGCTAATTAAATAAAATGCATATAATTAGCATAAATTAACTTAGATTAATACATTTAATCATTGGAACTAGATAATTGAGCAATATTAAATGTGTGGCTAGAAAATTAAATGCAATGGATAAGAGTACTTACCTCTAGAACTAATATGGATGAATAACCCTAACATAGCAAGTTCCAATATTTTGATATAGAAAAATATGCATCCTCATTTTGTATGTTGCATGGATACCTATACAAAATTGTAATAGTTTTCTCTAGATCAAGTTTGTCTTGTGGTCCACAAATCTAATTTGAGCAATGTTCACTTCTCCTCAATAGTTTTCCTATAAGCTTGTCCCTTATTTATTATTAAGGCTTGGTGATATTTAGAAATACATCAGGGAGGTTGTTTTTGATAAGATAAGCAACATTTACAGGGTGTTGTACCCTTTAAGAAAAAATCCCAAAGGGCCAAAAAAAGAAGCTAGTTCAACACATAAATGAACTAGGAAAAGAGGCTAGACCTCACAAAAATAGCTGAAAGACAGCTGTCGAAACACAGGCAAAGATTAGACAACCCCAAAATCTGAGTGGACTAATCTGAATCCCTTAATCCTAGGCTGTGAAGATGTGATAGATCAAGGGAGTCCTTTCTTCTTTCTAAAAAAAAAGACTAGGAAGACTATGAATCCAAGTCCACCGAGTGAGGTGAGAGAAGCGAATCAACCGAAGCCACCAAGGGAAAAGAGCCACCACCCTGCGGGGGAGACGACAACGCAGGGGAGGAAACATGATCGCAAGAAAGACCATTAGAGGCAAGCAACGAAGCTTGGTCAGGCTCAGTCAAAAAAATGTTAGCAAATCGAGCTAGCAGAGGCTCAAACAATACAACGTCAGCCGATCGAGCCAACAAAGGCTCCATAGGAAGGTTAGCCGGATGAGGAGCAAACCAAGGATCCTGAGAAGGAGCAATAGGGTCGACCTCCGCAGAAGAAGCTCACTAAGTTAAATTTCTTCTAGATTAACCTTCAAGAATGATTAGCTCTTCAATCATGCCAAATATTAGAAAATAGCAAAAAAACATGTGAATCTCCTAGGATGATTTTTGATGTAAATTAGACTCTTTTTTAGTGCTCCAAATCAAAAGATTCATATTATGAGTGCTCCTTGAAGTGCTAGGAAGTCAAATGATGCTAGGATTATTATAGGATGTGAGCTAATGTCCAAATCAATGTCTTTAAATAGGTCAATACAACAAAACAATAATCATGTGAAAGGTGAACCAAATTGACTCATGGTAGTAATGAAATGGGTAGGAGTTGGTAAAATTTGAATTTGAATTTTTAAATTTTAGAGGTCAAATTTATGGGTGTAAGATTGAACTAGGATAAGAAAATGATAATATCTATTTGTGGAATGAATATCTAGACATGGAGAGTGTAATCAATGTGAAATGTACGAAAAAATATCTATAAAAAATGAGAAAAATCAAATACATGAGCAAGTGTGTAAATAAAGATAGATAAGGATCAAAATGGACCCATTACTAAAAGAAAATTTACGTGGGTATACAAACTTCATCATTACAAATATGTAAAACAAAAACACCACTCACATTAAAAACATTAGAAAATAAGAATAAATATTTTTTAAGATATACTTTTTGGTAAAATATTTTATAAATCAAGTGACAAATGAAATAAATTTACTAAAGAAAAAATTATAACTAATTCTATTTAAATCATAATATACTAGTATTGATTATCAATAAATATTTATGCTAAATATAATAAATGTAAAGTGAACTATCAATATTTTATCAAAACAACTAACTAAATATTACAGTGTTTAATTAAAAAATTATTTATCAAAACTAAAAGTTAAAACATACAACCAAAATTTAAATACAACTTATTTTATTCATAAATATTATACAATTTTTAGTAAACTCACATGTAATAGAATATATTAAGTAAAAGTACTGCTCATAATAATATAATATGAAAAGACTACGTTAAAAAACAAAAGACCACTCTTTAATGTCATTTGTGAGATCATTGCCCTCTATTTATATTAAATGTGTTATTTTATCATACTAACTTCCAAACCTTAAAAGTTTCATCATGATATCTAAAAAATTATTAGGTAGTTTAATAAAAAAACGAATTGAATGCAAAAGTGAATTTTAAAGTCTTCATAATGATCCATTATGGACAAGATAATGATCAAATATCATTGTTTTATGAATTTGAATTTGACATTCATTGGGTTTAGTTTTTCTATTGAATTATTTATAAATTTGAATTTTTAAAAATTTTCAGTAAAATATATGTTAAATTTTATAATTAAATGAAGGATTAATATATTTTTTAAATTATTAAAAAATTAAATAAATAGATTTAAAATTTTATAATTAAGTGAATAGTCTGTATTTTGTATATATTATGTTCAAATTGTATCTATCAAAATTCAAAATTTAGAAAATAAAGTTAATTATTTTTAATGTTGTTTTTAAATTATAGCAATATTTCATCAATTAATTTCTTAGATTCTACATTTTATAGCACACATTTTGTATGAATGAATTTATATTTAAGTTATTAATTTTCTTTTAATGATTGAAGGGAAATTTTGTGTAGTTATAGTTAAACAATAGCATTATTATATTTCATATAATTTATTGAAGTACATTTGAAAAATGGATATGTATCTATAGATACTTGGTTAATGAATTGTCACCTTTACAAGTATAATTGACAAGGCCTTAGACTAATCATTGTAAGGAAAAATTATCCATATAACTATTTGTATGCCCTAGCCAAGAACCATCTTGATTATACCCTGCACCCTTAGTTAGACATACCTCTTATGTCCTTGCTCCAATGCCTATTGTCTACCTTACACTTTCATCCATGAGCCATATTCCCAGTAAAAAGCTATATTTATGTATTTTCCTAGAAGTTGTTATTAGTCAACATAACTCTTCATAATTATATCTCAAAATTTAATTTGTTTTAATTAGCATTCAATATCCTTTTATAAAATAGTTCAATATTTTTTTAATCTTTCTTTTATTGTAGAGGTTAGTTTACATAGTATTTTTTTTCACTTAAGGTGAAAGTTCTATATAATTTCTCACCATGTAATTTAGTTGCTATCTTGAGCAGCATGAAGTGTCTACATCCTAGTTCATAAGTAAAAATACTAATTCAAATAAACATATTTTCTAGATATCAAATCTAGTTTTTCCTAGATATTAAATATGTTTAGTCTTTTCCTATGTAGCAATATTGGCATCATAAAAACCAATTTAATATTTACTTCATCTCTAATTCTATTTCTATTTTGTAACTATCTAGCTCGTTTATCAAACTAATATGAAAAAGTATAATAAACTCTATGCAATTGAAGAGGTAAAACAAATTTATATGTTATATTTCCTATTCTTTCTAATATATCAAAATTACCACAATAACAAGGAGATAATTTAAAATATTTTTTACATTTAAAAAAAATCATTTTATGTTTAACTCTAAGAAATATTTGATCATAAACCTCATATTTATTGCTAGATCATTTAAAATCTTTCCACTCTTTTAACTATCATTTGTTTCTTTCATGTTACAAATACATTTTTTTAATGCTTATTTTTATTTCATGTAAAGGTTTAGTTCCATATTTTATGAACTTGAACTAACTATAATTTAAGATTATTACAATGATAACCATAAACATAACAACTTTGAAAGGTGATATCTTGATACTGGGTTGATATACTTGAATGAGTGTAAACATTCATTCTAAATATTAGGATTAGGTGTGTAATACACCTTGAAAGTATAATGTTTGAATTAATTATTTTATTGTAGTTATTTATTATGTATAATTTGGGAAATGGGAAGTCTCATTTATGACTTGATCATTATGTCATGTGTATGCCTTTGAATGATGTGTGCAAGAAGTTTTAAGAGCATCTAATGTCCTTATGGAATTTTCAAATGTGAGAATTACTTATGACAAATTGTATTATACATGTAAGATTGTGATTATTGGGAGCTACAAAGTGGACCAAGAATATTAACCTTAATTGTGACTTGTAAGAAGTATTTACGATATTGTAAGAAGTTTAATAAAGCATTTGTCATGGTGTGTAAGAAATTGGTTTTTTTTGGACTTGTAGAGTTATATTATCTTCTAGTGGGTTGCTTTGTCCTCTAGTGAAGTTGGACTCCCAAGTTAACAAGAATGGTCTTGAAGATTCTAGATAGATGTTTGTAACTCTTAGACACATGTCATAAGGTCTCTTTTCTTGTTAACTATTTAGCTCATGGTTTTAGCTAATAATTTTGGTAAACTATTTATAGTTTTCCTACATGTCTTTTAATATATATTGGAGGTAGAGGAGACAAGAGGTGAGGGGTTTTCTTTGCAGGGATATTTTATTATATTTCTTGTAGAGAAGCAAGACGATATTCTCCATGTTAAGACAAGATCCTAGAAGTGTATAGTAATATATTTATTGTTTTTTAAAAGTACATTGATCTACTACATTGGAGGGGGTGGGTTTTTAGGATCTTCACCATATTTTTTGGTGTTATTTCTCTTATATCTATGATTATTCTATTCTTCTTATTCATGTTCTTAGAAGTGTTAATTTACATTCCATTATATTGCGAAATTTTACTTATATCTAAAATATATATTGATTTCCTTTAAAGGTTAATATGAGAAATAAATGTGTCCTAATTCTTCTTTATGGATATAGTTGTGTGAACTTGTAGACAACATTTTTTATAGAAAATCTATCATGGTCTAAAGCTGGCACAAGTTAAAGGTTACAAGAAAGTATGGCTTGAGGGAGATTCTCTCAATATTATTAATAATTTGAAGAATTGTGTTGCCCCTTCATGGACTATTGAATCTTTGATTAGGGATGCTATTGATATTCTTAAATCCTTTGATGAGTATTATGTTTCTCATATTTTGAGAGAAAGAAACAGATTAGTTGATGTTTTCGCTAATCTAGGAGTTAGGAGTTTTAGGGAATGGGGTTTGAACGACCCCCTCCGTATGGAGGCAATTGCTTGTATTAATCATGATTGCTAAATTTAAATTATTTGATGGTATTTTAAGGCTTGGGGAATGCATGACTATCTTCACGTGGCAGGTTATTATGTGGAGGGATGGTAAGCTAGATATGGATTGAGCTGATTGTACCTTGGTTGATATCCGTATGGAACAAGACTCTAGGCTCATTATTTTATCCTACCATAATTCTATTGTCACATGAATTATGGGCATTCTTTGTATCGCCTTCTCGAGGTTTCTCCTCATTGCTTTCAAAGTTCTCAAGCTTCTCGACTCTACAAATTCTGTAGACATGGGAGGTGATAGGAATTGTGCAAAGCCTTTCTCTTGTGACGTTATCAAGAAGAAGCGAAAGGTATGGAGGATTTTAGAGAAAGGTGGGCTGACTCTGTACCTGGAAAGGTTGCATGGAAACAACTCACAGAAGATGACATTATTTTCAAAAGCATGGAACAACAAGGTTTTGAAGTTGGGCAGAATGGAATTTGATGTGAATGAGGATTTTATAGCCAATATTACTGGGTTGTCTACGGATGGTAAGAAAGTTTTCAAAGACAAGAAGGAATCGTAGGCAGCCATGCAAATATTTTTCAAAGCGGATGAAGCTCAAGACCTAAAGATGATGAAGAGTGGTGGTTACCAGAGGAGCTCTCTCAAGGAACTTTGGGGGGATGTGGTTGAGGAAATCATGAGATATATTACCCTCGAAGGGAACTTCTCTGTGGTAAATTCTTACCATTTTGTTATGCTCAATCATTTTCTCCTTTAAAAGAAAATTTATTTTCATTATTATCTCTTGGCGTTTCTGGATTATAGTTTGAAGGACCATAAAAAGAACCCCAAAAATTTGGTTCTGCATGTGGGGCTCATTCTTTTAATATTTGATTATGCTAAAGCTTTTGAGGTGTCTAAGCCGATTGCAACTCCTAAGGGTAAGCAATAGAAGCCGACTGTGGAGTATGAAACGATTTCTAAAGAGGAGCCAGTTAGCAAGAAAGGGAAGAAGAGGAAACTCGTCTTGGAAGAGGAGTTGGGGTCTAAGGAGGATGTGGACTATGTCCCAGATTCTCTTGCTTCCATGAAGATGGTGCCACAACCCCCTAAATTGGGTAAGTCTAAGAAAGGGGAGTCGAGCCCTAATAAGGGTTATGAGACTTGCAGCGAGGATTTGGCTGTTGATATGTCGAGTAGATTCCTAAAGGAGAAGATTGAATTGGATGGTGAGGCATCATCTCCGCCCCCTATTTTGGGGACAAAGAATAAGGAGCTGGAGGCGGGAAGTAACAAGAAACTGGTTGTAAGGTCTGCAAGCCAATTGCTTGAGATGCAAGTTGACTCTCCCCTCAAGATGGTGGGTGGGCAAGGTGTTGTTGATTCCCCGGTTGTGGACCTAGACTTGCAGAAGAAAAGGAAGGTTGTGGCAAAGGAGATTGTAGAATCCATTCAAAAAATCAAAATACATGTTACTACTGGGAAGGGTAAGGACATCTTTGCAAGTTAGGATAAAGTAAGCTCTTGTCAGGAGGATCATGTTGTGGGTAAGGGTGTTTTCAACTTTGATAGGGAAGACATTTCAGATGTTCTAGGAGCTGCTAGAGAGGGTTCCATTATTTTGTTCAAATTTTTTAAGTGGGTGTTCCATGAACTTAACATGACCAATGTTAAAGTTCGAGGTGCAATGAGTAAAGCTGATGAGTATTCAGTTCAGAACCAGATTTATGACCCGTTTGACTCTTTGAAAATTATGGCAGATGAAACATTGAAGATGAAGTAGAATCTTGAAGAAAGAATTCTCACCCTGGAGGATCAATTGGAGAGTATTTGTGCTAACCTGGAGAAGGGTGGGGAGGGGACTAAATCTGTGCTTAATTTTGAGTCTTTTGGGATTACCTCTCCTTTCGATAGTGCCAAGAAACACAAGGAGATTTCTCATGTTGAGGAGACTGGTGTTGGTGGTAAGCTTATGGAGGAAGAGGTTTTTATTGGTAAGGGTGGTGATAAGAATAATGTTTTGATTAGAGAGGTGAATGTGGGTGGGCTTGGGGCTAGAACACAAAACAAGACCAAGGTTCAGGATGGGGCTCCTGTTAAAGATCTGTTTGATGTCTTGGATGATGGTTAGAAGGTTGTGGTGAGTGATGTGGAGGTTGTTGATATCCTGAAGAATATGTAGTGTTGTTGTTTGTGTCCTTCCTTTTTGGTTGTTGTCTCATTGATGGTGTGATGTGTATGGGCTGATTTTTCATTTATGTAGTTTTCTTTAGTTTCAGCTGCTCTTTTTTGTAAAGGGTTCTAGGACCCTCAAAACCTATTTTTTTACCTCTAATCAAAAACATTTTTTTATAGAAAATACTACTATACTAGAGGTGCATACTAGGTATTTTCCTTATATATGATATCAAAGCTATGGTGGTTCTACAATTTGCATGGACTTGCATGTTCTTGCATGTTAGTACATGTCATGGATCTATGGTGATTCAATTATAGGTATTCCTTCATTTTTATTTTTTACTATAGCAAGATCAAGGGGATTTATAGGAAGGAATCAACTAATTATTAATCCTTGTATGAATGGAAGTCTTGTAGATGATCTTTCTTTTTAGGTTACAACACGCACTTGAAGGATGGGAAAAGTGGAGCATTATGGATTTTTTTATTTGGTTGCTTGTAACATGGTGCTACCCTAGAACTCTTATTTGATGACATGAAATAAACCTCTTGCATTGTCACTATTTTTTCTCATTATGTGTTCATATGCAATAGAGTGCTCATGTTGGTTGCTTAGTTTTGGCTCTTTGGATAGATGGAAGAGCCTTGATTATCCAAAATATCATTTTTTGTGATTATATTAGGTTCTTGGTTTTAATCTCTAGTGTTATCAATCACTAATTTATTATCCTTAAATGCATGTAGGTTATGGACTTAGTCATTCGGTGATCTAGAAGCTCATGGAACCACCTAGTTACTATTTATGCATGTACATGATGGTGGTTATGGAGTTGGCCTCTTTAGTGTCCAAGAGTTCCTAAGCAATCTCTTCTTCCTATTGGATGGTACTACTTGCATGTTTCAAATTCATGTTGACCTAGAGATATGTGGATTTTGTAGGTTATCTATTTAAAATATATACTTATGCTTATATGTGATACTCCATTGTTCTAGTTTAACTATTTTTCTATTTTTAGAATTGTGGGTCGTTTTGGTGATAAGTGGATTAAATTTTCATACATATCCATAACATGGATGGTTTTACATTTTTTCTTGTTTAACAAAAAATTACAATTTTGTAGATTTATGTAGAGATTTTTTTTAAATTGTGAATCTCATGGGAGTTTTTTGGATACAAGATAGTTTCAAGTCTTTGTGCATTATTTATGCATGATTTGAGGAGGTTGGTTCTATCCTTATTACTCTAAAATTGTTGGTACATGGTTTTTCTCTTTAAAATTTTATAGTTTTGCATTATGGGTTCCTGAATTTAGGTTCTTCTATTGTGGGTTTGTGGCAAATTAAATCCACATATAATCTAGTTATTGAGTTGTGAATAATCTACATTATTGTATCATGTTTCTCTAATTTACTTATTACTAATTTTGAGTTGAATTTTATTTCTTTTAGGTCTACATAATTTATTGGATCCATGTTGTTCAGCCTTGAGATCAATACTTTGTGTAGTTTTTAGGTCTTTTACACCCATAGATTGCATAGATAACATATATGTGGATTTTCTAGACCCATAGATAATTTTAGTGCTAATAGTTTATTTTTGTAGCAAGGTTTGATTTAGACTATTCATATTCCATTATGTTTATAATTCTTATATTGACCTATCATTTTGGTCAATATGATGCATTGGTGCATCATGTAACAATGAGACAATGAGATGGATGGATGGATGGAGTACTTTTGATTCATGTTGTAGTTATGTGGGATGTTTGTGGAATTCCTATAAGAGTACTTTGGATCACTAGAAATTTTCTTCTTTGAACTTATAGAGGTTATCTTCTTTTGGATATCATGGTTATGATTTTCCCTTTGGTAGATCCTAATGTTGCAATTGAGTTATTTGATTGTGTGGGGGGCATGAATGATCTTCGATTAGGATATTTTTATCACAATATCATGGATATATTTGGGTAATGCTCAATGAGATTTTTGGAAATGATTTGACACTATGCCATGGAGGACTCTAGATTTTTCCTTAAATATAATATTCTCATGATATAGGTTCTCTTGGGAGAAGATCTATCTTTTGAAGATAAATGATCTTCTATGATGAATATAAAAAATATGATGTTATGTAAAGTTCTTGGTTCTATAGTTAGAAGCTTAGTGATGATTTGAGATAGTATTCTAGTAAAGTGCATGGTCATATTTCCTTATGTAGATAAATTGGGAGAGCTAGGAGAGAGTAGAGGTGAAAGATCAAGAAAAAAAATAGTGTGTAAGTATACTCTATTTTGTATCAAGTTGGTTATAGTTTGTGGATAATTGTGTGTTTTCTTCAATACAAGGTTTAATGACATGAGTCAGGCCCTTTTTGTTAGTGCTAATGGGTATAATTTGTGTTTATTTGGTTTATTTCTTGTACAATAGGAATCCTAGGAGGTATATCTGTCCACAGTGGACTATTTTTGTTAGATTGTAGTGTTGAGGGTCTTTAGGTTTTCTACACATTTTGGTGTGTTCGTTACCATGAGTATGGTAATATTGATAAGAATATTAGATCATATATGTGTGATATAGGGGGATTCACTACTCACTAGTTCTCTTCGTTTAGAGAGCCTCATAGGGCGAATTTCCCTATATTACCTCAATGGAATAGCACAAAAGTTTCATATACCAAAAGAGCAGGTCACAGAGGTTTTCTAGACAAATTGACAGGCTCTTGGCCAAAGGGCGTCAGTGTAGAAAGCGGACGACAGTGCGGCACACTTGCATCTCGGAGGCACGTTGGCATCTCGTTTGGACCAGAGATCGAGTTTATCTTAGAAAACACCTAAAGTGACTACTTCTACTCTGAATGCTAAAACTACAAAATATAATACAATAGTAGAAACTGATAGAACTGAGATAAAGTGGAGTAAAACTAATAAAGGTTAAGAAGAAGAAAGGAAATAAATACTTACAACCATGCAAGTGATGAGGCCTCCACCGAACAAATTTCTACAAAACCTGCAAGTGTGATATTTGGAGAGAATGTTGGGGTTGTATAGGGGTTTTCCTCAGTCAAACCCCCATTTTGGTGTTCCCACCTCCACAGACAACCAAGAAGAGAGTAACGAACAAAGCGTGCAATGAAATCAAAACCCGCTCAACAGTAGAACCCGCACCACGAATAAGCGTGTGATAAAAGAAAACCTCGCTCGAGGAGGAGAACTTGTATCATGAAGTAAGTATGAAAATAGTAGGGGATATGGAATCCCAAGATGATCACAAGCATAAAATGGAGTTGCAAGGGCTAAGAAGGCTACAAAGAGTGTTGCCAAGAGAGCTTGAGAGAGCTTGAAGCTGCTACAACAAGCTGTAAGCAAGTGATGGAGTGAGACTAAAAGCTAGAATGAAGCGAGCAATATGCTAGCAAGTCTTGGAAGGACTTCCAACCTCCAAATGGATGGAAATAATGAATTAAAAAGGAAGAGAAGAGGCTTCCCGGGTGGTTACAGAGAATCCTGAGCTATTTCCATCAACAAACTTGGCTGCCAAGTGGAAAACATGCTAAAAAATGGTTGTCTGAGCATTTACATGTCACATGACACTAGCATGGTGCATAGACGTCCACACAACGCGCTAATGTACAAACATGTCATGCTAAAAAATGATGCGAACGAGAAAAGCACAAAGTCCAATGCAAAGTTGATACTCAAGGGTGGCTGCTAAAAAGGGGTGTTGGAGCATCTTGAGAGGGAAAGAGGCTAACAAAAGGGCCAAAATGAGCCTACTCAAGATGCTAAAGGAGTGGACACTAAAGTAGAAGTAAGAAAGTAGGCAAAACTAAAAAGGTGCAATTTTTATCTTATACATTTTTCCCCCACTTTAGTGGGCATATGCATCTATATTAATATGCACGCTAAAGGAGATCTACTAAACATCAATAACATCATATGCCAAAAGGATACTGTAGAGGAAGCAGATAACTCTTAAAACCATAGAAGCATGCTCCTAGGTTGACGATTTGCAAAACCAATACACTAGTCAAGAGAAACCTGCACCAGATAGCAACGTTAGAACATAAAAAGCTAAAGGATTCAAGTCAGCAAAGTAAAGAGACCTTGATGTAAAAGGTTGTCTCGGTACTATGCGTCATCCCTAAATAATACATAGAAGACTTCAAAGATGAAGAGAGAAGGAAAATATACTCATGATGAAGAAGGTGCATATCTTCAATCTGGTATATGCAAGAGATAAAAGAGATGAACAAAGTGTGTGGTGAAAGCAAAACCCGCTCAAGAGTAGAACCCACACCACAAAGGTGATAAAAGCAAACCCCGCTCAAGGAGGAAACCCGTATCATTGAATAAGGATGAAAGCGTCGTACAAACCCATAGACCTGTAAGGAAGGTATCCTTCAAGAACTCTCACATGAAGGAAACCCCAAGAAGCAGACTCCCCAGAGTCGAGAAGTGGTGACATGTCTACCCTCAGATAGAACATGTCAAAAGGCATCAATACGTCTACCTGTGGATAGGACGCATCTAAAAGTGATGACACGTCTATCCGTAGATAGAACATGTCTAAAGCATTGATATGTCTACTCGCAGATAGGACGCATCTAAAAAGTGGCGACATGTCTACCCATAGATAGAACATGTCAAAAAGCGTCGATACGTCTACCTACAGATAAGACGCATCTAAAAAGCGGCGACATGTCTAAAGCGTTGATACATCTACCCAAGGATAAAATGCATCTAAGAGTGGCGACATGTCTACCTGCAGGCGTAACATGTCAAAAAGTGTTGATACATCTACCCACAAATAGAACGCATCTAAGAGTGGTGACATGTCTACCTGTAGGCGGAACATGTCTAAAGCGGCCAATCACGCAAATCGAAAAAATTTCAAAGGGGTCCCTCAGGAACCCGACGTAAGAATAGGGGTCCACTCAAGGGATGCACTGTTTGAAAGGTAAGATCCAGTCAGGCTACCCCCAAGCTATATGTAAAGAATTCATTTGAAAGAAAGGCTTTCAAAGAGGTCCCTCGGGGAACCCTTCAAAAGAGAAAAGGGGTCCACTCAAGGGATGCTTCAATTGAAAGACATAGCAAAGAGAGGGGTCCTTAAGAAGGACACACATCTCCGAAACAAGTTATCATTGTACCCAACATATAGGGGAGGAGAACTATGCAAAAATACCTTAGACAGGATAAAGGTGAACCTCAATATCACTTGTCAAGCAAAGTAGAGACAAGTACATCAATCAAACAGGAATTTGATGACACTTGAATCACTAAGTTGTATTTTATCCTTTAAGGCCTTACATTCGCTAGTGGAATGACCAAGTGCTCGATGGTATGTGCAAAAAGAATGTTTATCATGTCCATGGGATTTCTTGTGTGTAGGAGAAGGGAGAGTGATTAAGCAGGCCTTTAGAAGCCACAATAAAATACACTCTGCTTAGATAAAGGATGCGGAATAGGAAGCAACCCTTTCTCTTGTGGGGAAAGGTTTGACTTCTCACAAGAAGAAGAAGGCATGAAGGTAGAAGACAAGGGAGGATAAATCAATCCATGAGAACAAGGTTGAGCAGAATTGATGTCACCATTCAACTGTGGTTCCCTTTTAGATTGTTCATCTAAGCAACCAAGCCCTAGATTATGCTTACGAGGCACACATTTTATAGGGACCTGAATTCCTTGCTCGTTGTGCCCACAACCTTTACGCTCATATAGCCACATTTAGAGATGAGCCTAAAGCTAGGACCATAACGTGTTTGTAGGTCTTGAAAAGAAGGTGGATCCTTATAAAGAGCATTATCCCAACAACGAGGATCATACTCTTCTATGGGATCACTATCATTCTTACTAATAGGACTTTCAACACTATCTTCTTTAGTCAAAGTGTAATCCTCTTCCTCAGAAGGAGGATCAAAACTAAGGTTATTAAAATTATTGCTCACACTACCCCGTGATACCGAAGAATTATAATCTTTGATAGTGGGTGTGGATGATGTTGTCGGAAGGTATAAGTGGATTGGGTTGACTTTATGTTCTCCAATGAAGGAATCTGTAAAACCTAAAGGGCCCCGATCACCACCAAGACATGCATTCCCTTGAGAAGATGTAGAAGGAACACACTTAGGATTCCTTACTTCAGAAGGATCTTCTTTAGGGACGTTTGTCTCGAGAGTATCCTTTGTAGTAGGTACTGTTGGGGTAAACATTGACACACCAGAAGATACTAAAGGAATAAGAGTGGGCACAACTGAAGCTCAACCATTAGCTACCATCTCACATAGTTGCATAGCCTTAGGATCATTCTTGATTGTGACTACTCGATTGTTACAAATAAACTTAATAGATTTATGCAAGGTATACGGGACTGCACCCATAACATGAATCCATGGTCTACCAAGAAGAAGGTTACACGGTAACTTTTCTGTCATGACATATACAAGGGTAGGAATAGTAACAGGTCCCAACCTCAAAGGAAAGACTATCGTGCCTAGGGATTGTCGATCGACATTATCAAACCCACAGAGGACAAGAGAAGTATTAAGAGAGGATGGGTCAATATTAATCTTAGGTAGTAGATCAATACTACACACATTGAGCATCGAACCAACATCAATGAGAGTACATCTAATGCCTATTTTATTAATATTGACTATAATCATTAGAGGGTCTACTTACTTTTGTACTTCTGGAGGTGGGAGCTCCTGCGGATAGAACATAATGTTCAGTGAACTCGTGCAAATATACACCATCAACATCTGTCGGCCTAGCGGAAGAAGGCAAGAGGATATTTTGCAAAGTTTCCTGAAGCATATCTTGATAAATCAGGGCAAACCGAAGCAAATCCCATAGTGATATCTTATCCGAAGCAATGCGAGGTTGCTTGACAAGATCGTTACCACTAGGTGCTTTAGTCATAGGTTTAGGAGCTTGAGGAAGTCTTAGTTTTTTATTCATACTGTTATCATTAGTATAGGCTATTGCTATATAAGAGGGAGCCTTAGGAAGATCAAGAGATTTACTATCAAATGGAACACCATCAATAGCACAAACCCTTTTAGGAGCAGGACTAGCTGGAGTCACATAAATGATTGTTTTTTTAGGCCCTTGAGGGGTGGCAGAGACATCTACCACATTTACAGACTCAATACAACTAGTAGAATAATTACTTGAATACATATTCTCAACATCAATCTAAATAGGATCAAATGTGGAATAGTTACTTAAAGAGACATTCTCAACATCGATCCAAGGAGAATCAGATGTGGAAGGGGGCTCATTATTTGCTAATGCATCATCTCTAGAAGAGGGTGCATTAGAACAAAGATGAGATTCATCATTCACAAATGCATCGTCTCTAGAAGAGAGTGCATTGGAATGAAGAGTGGGTAGAGTAACATTAAGAAAGGTATCAATGATTTCATCTTCTTGCAACAAGACATCCTCTGAAGCAAGAGAAGTCTCATGAGAAGGATCAAAGATACCGAGTGGCATGGGAAAAGCCAGGTCACCATCACATGCATTGAATGAAATGTCGTTTAAATTTTGAACAAAGTTAGATATTGAACTAATAAAAGAAGCTATTAAATCCATTACAATTTTTTTGAAGAACAATGTTCTTCACGTTGGGTTCACCAAAATGTGATATAGAGGGATTCACTACTCACAAGTTCTCTTCGTTCAGAGAGCCTCATGGGGTGAACTGCCCTATATTACCTCAATGGAACAACATGAAAGTTTTAGATTCTAAAAGAGTAGGTCACAAAGGTTTTCTAGACAGACTGGCAGGCTCTCGGCTAAAGGACGTCAGTGCAGAAAGTAGACGATAGTGTGGCACGCTTGCATCTCAGAGGCGTACTGGCATCTCATTTGGATTAGAGATCGAGTTTATCTTAGAAAACACCTAAAGTGACTACTTCTACTCTGAATGCTAAAACTACATAATACAGTAAAATAGTAGAAACTAATAGAACCGAGATAAAGTGGAGTAAAACTAATAAAGGTTAAGAAGAAAGGAAATAAATACTTACAACTATGCGAGTGATGAAGCCTCCACCGAAAAAATGTCTTCAAAACCTACAAGCATGATATCTGGAGAGAATGTTGGGGCTGTATAGGGGTTTGCCTCAGTCAAACCCCTGTTATGGTGTTCCCACCTCCATGGATGTAACCAAGAAGAGAGTACCGAAAAAAGCGTGTGGTGAAAGCAAAACCCGCTCAGGAGTAGAACTCGCACCACGAATAAGCGTGTGATAAAATCAAACCATGCTCGAGGAGGAGAACCTGTATCACGAAGTAAGTATGCAAATAGTAGGGGATATGGAATTCCAAGATGCTCACAAGCATAAAATGGAGTTGCAAGGGCCAAGAGGGCTACAAAGAGTGTTGCCAAGAGATCTTGAGAGAGCTTGAAGCTGCTACAACAAGCTATAAGGAAGTGATGGAGTGAGACTAAAAGCTAGAGTGAAAATATAAAAATGCTAGCAAGTCTTGGAAGGACTTCCAACCTCCAAAAGGATGCAAAGAATGAATTAAAAAGGAAGAGAAGAGGCTTCCCAAGCAGTTACAGAGAATCCTGAGCCATTTCCACTGACAAACTTGGCTGCCAAGTGGAAAACATGCTTGAAAATAGTCATTTGAGTGTTTACACATCATAGGACGCTAGCGCAGCATGCAGATGTCTGTGTGACGCACTAATGTCTAGACACATCACACTACAAAATGACACGAACAGGAAAAGCACAAAGTCCAATGCAAAGTTGATACGCAAGGGTGGCTGCTAAAAAGGGGTGTTGGAACATCTTGAGAGGGAAAGAGGCTAACGCAAGGGCCAAAATGAGCCTACTCGAGATGATAAAGGAGTGGACACTAAAGTGGAAGCAAGAATGTAGACGAAACTGCAAAGGTGTAATTTTTCTCTTATACAAAATGTATGAGAGTTATAATGTGGTTTGGATATGTCATGGGTAGAAGCTCTATCAGAGGTTGGGGTTAGTTGGATGATAGTGACTAGTTGTGATAATTTTTTTTCCTAGTTAGAAGTATTTGGTGCATAATCAAACCTCTTTTGGAGTAAACTGGCCTTCTAGGTTCATGTTATGGTAATATATTGAGGATAGATATTGTGATATAAGAGGGATTCGTTGCACACGAGTCTCTCCTTTCTCGAGAGATCACCAAGGAACGAACTGCCCTTATACACCTCAAAATAACAAATTAAATAAAACAATAAAGAACTAAAACTCAGTTATGCTTCAGGAAGAATTATTAGAGATCCTGAGAGAGCTAGACCAAAGGATTCCTATCTCTGAAGAGGGAGCTCTCAGCCAAAAGACGTCAACACAGTTCTAGGACACCGGCATGGTGTGCTGTCATCTAAAAGACATGTTGTCATTGTAAGCAACAGAGAAAGCAAGAACTTAACAAACATAAAGAGATCCTACTTCCAAACTCAGGAGTAGTCCATATGGGACTGTTTGACTAATCAGAAAACCAAAGACTGAAGTAAATACAAAGATGCTTGGGGGAAGGCCTACCTTTCTTGGGATGTTCGAATCTTCACTCCAAGCTCCTTTTCGTGACCTACACACAAAAGACCAAGGAGAAAGTTGTTGGGTGGATGTGTAGGGGCCTGCCTCAGTCAGACCCCGCTTTGGTGTTCCCACCTCCATGGACAACCAAGTTGGAAAGGAATGCTAAAGAAGTAAATATAGCATGTGGTGAAAGCAATACCCACTCAGGAGTAGAACCCGTGCCATGAAGTAGTAAAAAAATGTGTATAAAAGGAAAGTAAGAGAGAGAGAGAGAGAGTGTTACCCATGGGCCAAGGCCCTCTCTGGAGCACACAGATGCACCGTTGAGTACTTGCTTGAGAGCTACTACTACTATTGGGGGGGCCTCAATTCAGCATGGCTTTTCCTATGAGTGCACTGCTATCAAAGAAGGAGTCTCAAAGTTGAAGCAAAATGAAGGGAGAGTTAGTGTGATGTGTTCCAACCTTCAAATGAGAGGAAAAAAGAGGTTCTTATCCTTGCAAGGGCGACAAAGAGCCGTTACTTTCAGAGTGTAACCACTAGGACACGTATCTCAAGGGTTAACCTTCCAAATTCTGTGTTTTAAACTCGAGACACGAACATGACGTTAGTGTGCCACATAAACGTCTGCGTGCCGCACATTCATCCAAAGCCTATATTCTCAAAAAACATGTCACCAGGCTTCTATTGCTCAACCACTTGTCCTCATGGAGTCAAAATTGTGAAATTTTGACCCATGGGATTTTGTCATTAATATCTCAAGGTGCCATAAATGCTAGGCATAAATGTCAAAATATGGAATTTCCCCTAGGTGCAATTATGTGATATTACATTTCGCCCCCACTTTAGTGGGCTCAATTTTGGAAAAATTAGCCTCACTAAAGTAGAAAAAGAAAAAAATTATCCAAAGTTTTGAATTTTACAAATTTTCGTGCCAATAGAGAGAGACCATAGCAACTACTGCAACTAAGCTAACTAGAACTAAAGGTGCCCCTAGCATCTGAGTTCATCAAATAGTATCAGAATAGTCACAAAAAATGATGAAGGTTCTAACTTGCAAAACTCAAATTTTAGGTCAGCCTCAAAAAAATCAGAAGAAAGCTACCACGGAGAGAGGAATGATCAAGAAAAAATTCATTGATTCGGAAGAAAAAATATGATCAAGAGATGACCTTATTCCCCCTCCTTAGTTTTCCCCTAGCCTAGTGGGGAAAATTTAGGAGAAATCAGGAAGCCACAAGTCCTAGGAAAAATGGGCCCCGGGGGGCCTATATATACCTAGGTGGGCCCGTAGAAGGGTCATTTTCACTATTCATTGTGAGGAAATTGTTGACTTTTGTGAGAGAAAAGTCAACAAAATGCCTAGCAGAAGAGAGTACGAGGAGCTGAGGTTGAAGTAAGGATTTCGGGACATTGCTGAGGGTCACGAGGTGGACTAGGTAGGCCCCAAACTCTCGTTTGTTGTGATTTTTTATGCATTTTTTAGAATTTTCCTGCCAACAAGGTGCATAGGTGTCTTTTTACCGCGCCTTCGTCTAAAACTTTCAATGTCATCCTCAATAAGAATTGTAGTATTATATGCACACCGTCATCTCAGAAATGTGTTGTCGTCTTTGAGGTGATCATGGCGGTCAAGAGACGTATGCACGTCGTGCAGATGTCTACGCGTCGCGCATAAGTCTTAATTATTTTTTTCTTGTTTTGATGCAAAATGTTGATGTTCTGATTCAAATTTTTGTTACTTTTTGGCAGGAGTACCCGAAGATTCAAGAGCATCCTAGAGGGCAAGCATTTTGGCTTGTTTGTGAACAGAGGGACTGCCTATTAGATGATGAGGTCACACTCTTAGAGTAGGCCAGTCTCTGGCATGTGTTCACCATGCCAAAGATGAGATATCACGAGCCGATGCTGATGACCCTTATGGAGCAGTGGGACACCACTACGTCATCGTTCCAGCTACCATGTGGAGAGATGACTGTTACTCTTGAGGACATCTATCGGATCCTTGAGCTATCCATCCTTGAACGATCGTTACTTTCGAGGATTGTGATAGACGAGCGAGGCTCGCACCTACATGGGGGCCTCGTCCATACGATCAGGGAGATGGTGGAGCACAAGACTATTTTTTCTTGGGGGCATAGCATGTTCGCACACGTCTACAGGAGCTAGGCCGATATGTACACTATGAGTATCACAGCCTCACAATGTGCACACTTTTGCAGGTGTGGCCTTTTCCCACATCATGTGCACCGACTAGTTAGTTTTCCCCAGCGACAACCGTATTAGATCCCCATGGCCTATTGGTACACATGATGGGCTAGTGGAGGTTTGGAGATCTACAGTTTTGGTGGTTACATTTCAACACTCTCAGTGTAGATGGGGTTCAATGGAGACCCTACCAATTTTTTAGGTGGGTTGAGGACAGCTGGTTCCTGAGGAACCCACATCGGGATCATTTTTTGGTCGGCCGAAGGGATTTTTGTATAGTACCCTATTACTAGAGTCGGGTCATATGATAGCATGGCCAACCACAGACCATACCAGCAGATGTGCCCACATATACCAGGGCGCATAGGAGTGCAACGAGGGTTAGGGATCGCCCTCACCCCACTATTATAGATATCATCCCCTTGGATGATGATGAGCTCGATCATGATCTACCACCTATATCGATGGTAGAAAATGTCAAGGTGGCAATTGAATTCATGTGGTGGTGGGAGAGGCATCATCTTACTCTTGTGTTCGGTGAGGATGCTCCAAGAGGAGATCCTAGTCCACAGGAGGACTAGCCTTCCTAGCCGTCGTAGGATAGGAGGAGAGGTTGGTAGCAGGCCATGGAGGAGGAGACACCATAGGAGGAGGAGACAGCAGTACCAAGGCTAAGGCGGCAGAGGAGGTTGGATCCCCCACCAGCTACTCCTATCTCTTTAGCACCACCCTCTTCTTTTGTAGCTGTGGCGCTAGCAACACTGGGAGTGGCCACCGAGGCTAGCGGCACGGGTCCGAGCACCAATCCTCACCCTGACCCAACATGGCAGCCAGGGGACCCAGGTATACATGATTCATTATTTATGTTTTGTACTTTCAATTTTAAGATATATGTATCTATGCATGCCATGCGATACTGATACCTTTTTCTTTCTCTATGGTTGCAGAGGATGCACAGGGATGGACTAGACTCATAGCTCAGTGTATTTAAGAGGTTTCCCCTAATGTGTAGATTTAGGGATTAGTCCTCGAGGAGTATCAACCAATATTTGCGAGATGTCATTTCCCTAGCTTTGAGCCAGTTGCACGCCTGCAGATTGCATTTGAGGAGAAAGGCATAGAGATCGTCAAACTCACTATAGAGTTGACAACTACCTGAGGGTAGTGTGACTAGCTATCAGGGGAGCTGCGGACAACGCTCGCTGAGTGAGATACAACAGTGAGGAGGGATGATGTCGCCAAGCAGGCATGTGACACCCTCCAGAGTCATCTTGATGACCTTGATGGACAACCGATGACTATGATATTGACAGATGTTCAATGACTGCGAGACCAATTGAGGCAGGCAGAGTTGACGATATCCTCTCTTCAAGGGGAGATCAGGGGGATGCGGGCAGCCATGTCTGCATCACGCTCACATCGCTCATGCTCCATGACCATTTTCTAGTCCCTCCCACAACATCCAGAGCGTCTGCCAGAGCCAGAAGGCTCCAGGAGCCACGCATCGTAGTGATAAGTGATTCATCATCAGTTTTGTGCATATCATTTTTTGTAACAAGATACATATATATTCATATATACTTGTAGATATTTTTGTATAGAAATATATGCAACAACCACTCTTTTTTATAGTAGTGGTCTGATACATGTACATGACATTGGATACATACATTGCATATATATCTATATATATATATACATTGATTTTGATCTCATGGCATTGTTTATCTGGATGTGTATGTTTTCTATTTTTTCACATATGTTTATGTTAAGGATGTTATATTCTCATGTAGATGTATGCCTACTTTAGATGCTAATATGATTTAATAAACACACATAACTATATGCTAATTAAGTACAATGATGATCTAATGGACCCACACACACACATGCACATGGTCATTCATAACACAAAAATTCTCATAATGTGTTAATGAACAATTTCAACATATGTAGTGCTCATGCCCTTCTGTAGAGAGAACACCATATAGATGACACATAGAACACTACATGTAGTATCGACAAAGATGCATTGTATTAACAGGTTCTTTTAAAGGCGTTCCATCCATAGATGATAATCCATAAGTGCTCAAACCGTAAATAGAGATCACAATGTAAGAGCCTAACCAGTTAGGGCTAAATTTTCCTCTCTAGTCGGGTGACACATTTACATTTCTCTGGTTTTCACAGAGAACCAAATCTCCTATTTTAAAGGTTCTAGGAAGCACACTTTGATTGTAATGTCTAGATAACCACCGTTGATAAGCTTTAAGATGTTCGAGGGATCGTAAACGGCGTTCATCGAGCATCTCCAGCTGATGCAAACAGTTAACTCGATAGGTTTCATTATCAATTATCCCCTTAAGGGAAACCCGTAGAGATGGAATCTCCAACTCCAAAGGCATGATAGATTCAACACCATACACGAGGTTATAGGGCATTGTTCCCATAGCTGTATGAACACTTGTGTGATAGACCCATAAAGTGTACGCCAGTTGAATGTGCCAATCTTTACCATGTTTGTTAACTGTTTTACAAAGAATAAGCTCAAGAGTTTTATTAGACACTTTTGATTTACCATTAGATTATAGATAGTACGATGTGGAAAACCTATGCTGGATGTGAAATTTCTCGAGGAACTACTTCACTTCCTTGTTTTTAAAAGGTGTACCATTGTCAAAAACAAGCATAGCGAGCAATCCAAATAGAGAAATGATGTTATTCATAAGGAAACTACATATAGCTTCTACGTTTGTGGATTAGAGCGGGATAGCCTCGACCCACTTTGTGAAGTAATCTGTAGTGGTAATGATAAAGGTATGTCCCTTGGAAGAGGGAGGTGATATCTTTCCAATAATATCCAACCCCCACTTAGCGAACAACCAAGGGGAAGTTTGATTTTGTAACTCTTGGGCAGGTGTGTGAATGAGATGATTGTGTTGTTGACATTGAGGGAACTTTTTGACAAAGTCAAAGGAATTTTGTTTCATCATTTTCCAATAGTATCCCATGTGTATCAATCTTCTTTCCAAGGATTTACCACCAAAATTTCCACCCTTAGAGCTCATGTGTGCTTCCTTAAGGGAAAGAGGTATCTCTGCTTTAGTAATACACTTGAGAAGCAAGCCATTATAAGCTTTCCTATAAAGGATGTCAGACAAGATAACATAGTGAACTAAAAGCTTCCTTACATGAATGCAGTCGTTCTTTGTTGCATCATTGGGGAAGTTTCCAACCTTTAGATAGTTATAGACATCAGAAAACCATTCCCCAGAGTCCACATGGGAACACATAGGGGACTCGGCTTCAGGTTCCTTAGGAATTGCAAGGGTTTGCAAGACTTGGACCATGAAATGGTATTCTTTCGTATCTTCTTTATAAGGTACCAAGGAAGCTACGCTCGCCATGGCATCAACATGTCTATCTCCTAGGGACATTATCTATTATGAAAGAAGAGAGTTGTTTAAGCAAAGAAAAGGAAAGGTCCCGATACCAGGACAACTTACTTTGCTTGGCTTGATAAGTTCTCATTATCTAGTTCACTATAAGTTTAGAGTCACCTAGGATATCAAGATGTTTTATTTTTAGCACAATTGCAACACATAAGCTAACTATAAGGGCTTCGTACTCAATGATGTTATTGGTACAAGGGAAATCTAGTCGAAAGGATAAGGGAATTGGTTTACCTTTGGGGGATATTAGAACCACACCCGCTCTGGAACCAATTTGACACCTTGATCCATCGAAATACATTTTCTATTTAGAGTCATGATTAATTACAAAAATGTTTTCATTGGGAAACAAATCCAAGCAAGGAAAGGAGCAAGATGATGGAGCATCTGCCAGCTGATCCACAATTGGTTGACCCTTTATTGATTTTGAGTAACAAATTTTATGTTAAACTCAGAAAGCAACATAACCCATTTCGCTAACCTTCCTACCAAGTTAGTGCTAGAAAACAAATGTCTTAAAAGATCTATTTTTACTATGATGTGCATTTCAGCATGGAGGAGATAGTGTCTCAACTTCTGCATACCGAAGACAAGAGCAAGGCATTGTTTCTCCATGGAGGAATGACAAGTTTCATAGTCAACTAGGACGCGACTAATGTAGTAGACCGCTCTTTCTTTCCTAGTGTCATCATATTGAGCCAAAAGAGTTGCCAAAGCATATGGTGACATAGCTAGGTAAAGTAGAAAGGGTCTATATTGCATAGCCGACATCAATATGGGGGGATTGGCCAAATAGGATTTGATTGACTCAAAGGATTTTTGACATTCCTCATCCCATATTAAGCGAACATCCTTTTTCAATAAGTGAGTGAAAGGAAGGGTATGATCAACCAACTGAGATATAAATCTACGAATCACCTGAATCTTCCCTTGTAATCTTTGCAACTCAGTAATATTCCTTGGTGGAGGCATGTTAACGATGGCATCAATATTTTTAGTGTCAACTTTGATCCCATGATGAGACACTATAAACCCCAGAAGCTTGCCGACGTCAACACCAAAGATGCACTTAAGGGGATTTAGTCTTATTTTATAGAGTCAAAGTCTTTCAAAAATAAGATGAAGGTTCTTGGGATGATCTTGATGGGTTACCGATTTCGCCAATATGTAATTGACATAATCTTCTAAAATCTTGTGGAAAAAAATCATGAAATAATAGGGTCATCACCCGCTGGTAAGTAGCTCCCGCATTCTTTAACCCAAAGGGCATGACCACATAATAGAAAGTACCCCATGGGGTAGTAGAGGTTGTCTTGTATTGATCATCTAGGTTAATACAGATCTGATTATAACCCGAGAAGCCATCCATAAAAGAAAGCAATGCATGGTCTACAGTTAAGTCAACAATCATATCTATATTAGGCAGTGGAAAATCATCTTTAAGAGAAGCCTTGTTAAGATCTCAAAATTTGATACATATGCGAATACGACCATCAATTTTATTAACAACAACTATATTCAAAATCCAAGGGGAATAATCGATAGGACGGATAAAGCCTACTTTCAACAATTTCTCTATCTTAGTCTTGACCATCAATGCCACCCTGGGATTGATCTTTCAATTTTTTTGCTTAACTAGCTTGGCATCGGGACATAGGACAATATTGTGACCACTATAGATTCATCAATACTAGTCATATCCTCATATTTCCAAGTGAAGATGTCAAGATGAGAATGTAAGAGATCAGAATGTTCGTCTGCTTCTTCCAAAGAGAGACACTTCCCGATTTTGATCACTCTTTCAAAGGATGTAGGACCCATGGAGATTTCAATAGTGTCCCCCTTAAGGAGGGAGTTATGTTCATCATGATGAGGTATCTTAACATCATCACTGGTGTTGGATAGAGGGTCCTCCTCGTCAATACTCAAGACAAAATCCCTGAAATACACTTGACTATGCAAATGATACGGGAATCATTTTTTGTGGTGATATAGAGGCAACGAGGAATAAGCACCTAGAAACTTGTCTAGCACTTCATTTGAAGAGAAGACATCGAGAGGGATTTTCTCAGCTTTCCCCCTTTCCTCTATTAACTCAGGGTGAACAAGGTTTAACAGTTCGACTGAAAATATTAACACTCCACCAAGGATTTTGCATAGACTGTTCAACATAACATCCTAGTCCCAAATAGTGTTGTCATGGCTTAAGATGGATGGGGACTTGAATCCATTGCTCAATACTCCCTAGGTCATTTTTACCATAGCCATACCTAGAAGCAAGCTCATATCTGAACCCATAGCGAGTTTGCAAAACCTCAGGAGGCGGTGGATCCACATAGAAGGTTTCATTCCACCAACGAATGTCAAACGTTTCTACGGGGGTACTTCAGCCTTCCTTGTTGGGCTCACAAATGTTAAATTCTTTTGTAAGAGGAGGATTATTTTCCTCAACACAGGAAGGAGTGGTCTCTTGAATAGGGTTACACTTCTTTTCCTTCGCGGGATTATTATCCGCTTTTGTGTTAAGGGCACCTGGAAGGTCCATGCAAGAGGGATTCACCTTATATTCCATGATAAATAATTCAAAAAAGTTCAAGGAACCCCAATCATCTCCAAGAAAAAAATTTGTTTGCAAAGTTGATGAGGGAGATTCAATATCTTCTACTTTAGGCGGTTCTTCATTTTCAATGCTCACCCTGGGGACAACTTCCACAGAGGGTATCGATGAAGAACATGCCATAGCATTGGTAGTCAAAGATGGAATACAATTCTTGAGGGTAGATATAGTTGAAGTGTGACCAACGACGGCCAATTCACAAAGGTGGATGCCTTCCAAATCTGCTTTAACTGTAACTACTCGATTATTTGCGACAAATTTCAAGGAATGGTGTAAAGTAGAAGTTACCGCACCCATAGCATGGATCCAAGGTCTCCCTAAGAGAAGGTTATATGATAAGGGTTTGGGCATCACATAGACCAATGTGGGTAAGGTAACCAGACCTAGCTGCAAAGGTAGTACTATCGTACCTAGATCTTAGCAACCATCATTATCAAATCCACGAATGTACAAGGAGGAAGCCGCTAAAAAAGATGAATCAATTTTAATTTTAGGTAGCAGGTCCATACTGCAAACATTGAGAGATGAACCGGTGTCAATGAGGGTTCACCTAATACCAATGTTGTTAACATTGACTATAATCATCAAAGGCTTTGCTTGCTTCTACACATCCAGAGGCGAGAGTTCTTGCTTGTGTAACGTGATATTCGACGAATCCGCACGAATATGAGCCAACAACGCATTAACATCCATGGGCCTAGCAGAGGCAGGTAAGAGAATATTTTGTAAAGCTTCCTGAAGCATCTCTTGATAAACCAGAGCGGTCTAAAGCAAGTCCCAAAGCGAGATCTTAGTCGGAGTAACACGAAGTTGCTCGACGAGATCATAATCGCTTGGTGCTTTGATCGCGGGTTTAGGTGTTGAAGGAAGGCTTTGTTGAGAAGATGGTAAAGAAGTAGGAACAAAAGGTTGTGAAGTAGGAACACAAGGTTGTTGATTTAGACTTTGTTTATTACTCCTTGTAGGATATGTGTGTCCAACGACGTTATAAGATGTAGAGTCCATAGCTTTCACGAACCTTGAGTATGATTTCGGTGAGTCACCATGACATGAAATTCCATAGATGGAAGAGTCGGCTGGGGTCACATAGATTACAGGTTTCTTAGGGCTCAGAGGAGCCACTAAGACCACCACCACATTTATTGATCCCTTAGCCCGTCGAGAGGAGACTTGTTTGGTATATTTGCAGATAGGGGAGAGTGCTTCTAAGAAATCATCTAGAGCATCCTCCAGCATATTGAAATCTTCCTCTGAAAATCCATTATCATGAATGTGCACCATCACAAAGAAAGTTTTGGCATTCATGTCAGGTTCACCAAAATGTGATATAAGAGGGATTCGCTGCACACGGGTCTCTCTTTTCTTAAGAGATCACCGGGGAATGAAATGACCTTATACACCTCAGAATAACAGATTAAATAAAACAATAAAGAATTAAAACTCAATTATTCTTGGAGAAGAATTATCAAAGATCCTAAGAGAGTTGGACCAAGGATTCCTATCTCTGAAGAGGGAGCTCTCAGCCAAAAGATGTCAGCATAGTTCTAGGACACCAATGTGGTGTGCTATTGTCTAAAAGATGCGCTGGCGTCCTGAGCAATAGAGAACTTAGGAACTCAACAGATAGAAATAGATCCTACTTCCAAACTTAGGAGTAGTCTGTACGAGACTGTTTGACTAATCATAAAATCAAAGACTGAAGTAAATACAAAGATGCTTGGGGAAGGCCTACCTTTGTCAAGATGTTCAAATATTCACTCCAAGCTCCTTTTCGTGACCTACACACAAATTACCAAGGAGAAAGTTGTTGGGTGGCTGTGTAGGGGCCTGCCTTAGTCAAACCCCACTTTGGTGTTCCCACCTCCATGGACAACCAAGTTGGAAAGGAATTCTAAAGTAAACAAAGTGTGTGGTGAAAGCAATACCCGATCAAGAGTAGAACCCGCACCATGAAGTAGTAAACAAATGTGTATAAAAGGAAAGTGGGAGAGAGAGTGTTACCCATGGGCCAAGGCCCTCTCTGGAGCACATAGATGTACCACTGAATGCTTGCTTGAGATTTACTGTTGTTGTTCGAGGGACCTTAGTCTGGCATGGATTCACCTGTGAGTGCACTACTATCAAAGAAGGAGTCTCAAAGTTGAAGCAAAATGAAGAGTGAGCTAGTGTGATGTCTTCCAAACTTCAAATAAGAGGTAGAAAGAGGTTTTTATGCTTGCAAGGGTAATAAAGAGCCATTACTTTTAGAGTGTAACCACTAAGACACGTGTCTCAAGGGTTAACCTTCCAGATTCTGCGTTTTGAACTCGAGAAATGGACAGGATGTTAGCGCGATGCGCAGACGTCTGCACATCGTGCATTTGTCCAAAGCTTATATTCTCATAAACACGTTGTCAAGCTTCTGTTGCTTAGCCACTTGTCCTCATGGAGTCAAAATCATGAAATTATAATCCATTGGATTTTGTCATTACTATCTCAAGGTGCCATAAATGCTAGGCATAAACATCAAAATATGGAATTGCCCCTAGGTGCAATTCTGCGACATCACAGATACATATAGTGTGTCATCTTTCATGCTTGGGCATGATGGGTGATTATATATAACTTTTTAGTATTGTGGTCACTTGGAAAATGTTGTAGATGTTATCATCAAGTGTGTGAACACAATGGATTTTAGTTGGGAATAGAATGGTTGTAACCTTGATGATTCATGATTTTTGTTTAGTTTCTCTTTCACTCTTGCAAGGTATGCAATAAGTAGGAGAATGTTGGGATCAAGTGTGTCATACACCTTGTAATTTCTAACGTTCTAATTAATAATTTTATTGTATTTCTTTGAAAAATTAGTATGATGAAGTTATGACGTGTAAGAGCAAGATTTTATGACGAGTTGGAAAAGTATTGATTAGCATCTTTTCTTGGGAAAGTGGTCACCCAATTTTGATCTATGATAAGTTGTAAGAGTGTAAGAAGCATCTTCTATTATTAGTCTGATATGATAAATTGTCTTACAATTGTAAGAGTTGTCATATATGACGGATTTTGTGACATTGTAAGGCATCTGTCATTACCTATTTGGGGAAAAATTGGGGTTCCCAAGTATGCAAGCATGTAAGAAAGATAAGGAATCATTGGTCAAGTGTCACAAAAGTCAAACATGTGTTGGGAAAGTGTTCCACATGGATTTGGACGCCCATCCCTTGTTGCTTGCTCATGAAGCTTCCTCTATGCTTGTAGTTTTTTTATAAATAAGGTGCTTGTGCAAGTAGTTTGTATGGTTCATTTGTAGGTATTGCTATACTTCTAGAATTGTTCAAAAATTCAACATTTGTGTATACTCCTAGAAGAACTTGCATTGCAAGTGTGTTGTAATCACCATTGATTCGATAATATATTATGCAGGCTTTGGAGTGTGAAGTTTTTCTCTCGAAAGTGTTTTCCCCACGTATATATTATGTTGTGGGCATTTATAATTTGCATGTAAAATTATTTTATTAATATCTCTATTGTGAATCTCATATTGTAATTGTTAAAATAATTAAAACTATACATCTCTCATCTTAGATTGATGTTAAGAAGTGTTTCTACGTAACTTGCTTCCTTTCATATGATCATTTACAATTGAAGAGATGAGGAACAAGATTCCTCCAAACTCTACTACCCTGATGGCCCCTCATTAGGGTTGATTTATCAGAGATCCAAATAACTAATAACATCAAAGGTCACAGAGCTTGGGTGTTAGTCGAAATCTTAAAACTTGACATCAAAGGGGTTTTTTGGCCCTTTATTTTTGTGTTATCCACCAAATGAAGGTTGAAACAAGGTAAGGAGCATGTCTGAACCCTGACACAATAGGAGCCTTTTGAGCCATCAATAGAACTCCAACCTGTTTATAAAAAGAGCTAGAGGGAAAGGGTTCTAAATGAAACCCGACCCCCGACCAAGTTACTTATGTCAAACTTTGGGCATCTAACCTACCTACTTAACTTGATGCCAAAGAATGTGAATGTGACAAGATACATGAAAAAACTCCTAACCCCTATAGCCTTATGAATTTCAACAATTAGTGGAAATGATTGTACAAATTGAGAAATAGGGAAGTGATACGTGGAAAGAAAATTGTGCAACTAAATTTGAACATTTGAACTACCATCACCAAGCATAAAATGAAGAATTATGTGAAAGGTGGAGGGATCCAAGGTGAATAAATAGATGAAACAAGTTGACACATGAGAAAGAGAGACCATGCAAAGAACAAAGGTGAGTTTGGGAGCAAGTTCTAGGATTTTTGAGGCAGACAATAGCAATTAAATGAGATCATGATAATTTTTTTCTTCTTGGCCTTATGGTAATCATTTGAAATACTATTATTTGAGTTCATACCATTATTTTGATTGTAAGTGAATGGTTTTTTTCCTATAACTGAAGAATTTTCCCATGAGAACTGAAATAAAGATCAATTTGTTATTGTTGTGTAAGAATTCTTGTTATTGTTGTGTTTCTTCTTAGTGAGGAAATTTGACAAAACTCCCTTGCCTAGATTTCATCAAATGGTATTAGATCAAGGTTGGTCTTGTTGGGAAAGTGTTGAACATTTTTGAGTTGTTGAAGGTGCAATAACAAGTGTTCCTGAGGGCTCAAGAGGTGTATTGTAGGTGTGAAGAGCAGTCCTCCAGTTATAGAGAGCATAGAGGGATGTTGAAATCTATGAAGGTGAGTTTTATTTTCATAGTGTGTGGATAGAGGATAGAGATAGTGTTTGAGTAATTGTGAGACATTGAATACGATGCCCTCTAGAAGAAGAAATCCTAGATTATAAGAGATATTTGAAAAAAATTGTGTTGAGAATCGAAATGAATTAAGAAATTTAAGTACTAGTTTGAGAAGAGATCTTGGTAATGCAAAAGACCACACAAGTGGTAAAGAAAGTTGGGTTGATGAATATGACTGAGAAAATGAACAACTAGTAGATTTTGGGGAAGAACAATTCCTAAGAGCTCTTGCCAAGATTAGGAAAGGTAACTGAATGAAGGTTTCTAATTTTTTTGTAACACTAAATCCTGATGAGTTAATAGATTGGATAGGTGAACTAAGAGAGTACTTTGATTTAGAAGAAATTTTGGATTGAAAAAGAGTGAATTTGGAACAAACAAAACTTAAAGGACATGTTGCACTTTGGTGGAGACAATTGCAAATGATGAAACATGAATTAATAGGGGAGTGGAGGATTAGAGAAGACATATCCCTAGGTACAATTGGGAAGTTGCATATTTTCTCATGAAGCCCATGACTCATACTTCTAGAGCAAGAAAATTAGAGATGACCTATGTGTTGAGGATGGAGAGGAAGAGCAAAAGGGAAGAAATAACAAAGTCCAAGGAAACAAAGAGAAAATGTGGATCAAGGACAAATGTGGGATTACCATCCCATGCACTATAAGATCTTTCTATGTTTCCATCTCATAGAAAAAATTTCTACTCGGGGTGTTTGATGCAGCAGCATCCAAGGTTTCTATGCAATCTTGCATTGCCCAAAAATAGTTTTTAGTTGTTTTTTTTTGTTTTGAAGTTTTGATGTGTTTGCAAGAAGAATATTATAAAATTTTCATAAGCCAAGGCAAAGTCTAAAGTGAAATTGATCAAAGTTTGAAGCCTATGAGTTAAGTTGACAAAGTATAAAGTTAAAAGGTTTTCCTGAACTTTGACAAGGGTAAAGGAAATTAAGGTTTCGGGTTTTCTTGTAATCACATAACCTTAGGCAAAAGGAGATCTTGAGGCATGACAACCCCCACCAAGCCACTACCTCAAAAAATATAGAAGGCATTTAGAATTTTGAGAATGCGGATGATTGTTAACAACTAAAGAGATAAGGAACAAAATTCCTTCGATCTCCACTACCCCAATGACCCCTAATCGAGGTCAGAGATCCAAGTACCCAATAACCTCAAAGGTCATGAAACTTGATGTCATTCGACATCTTGAACCCTAACATCAAAGGGGTCTTTTAGCTTGGATTTCATTCAACATCTTGAACTCTGACATCAAAGGGGTCTTTTAGCCCTTCATTGATGTGTTATCCATCAAATGAAGGTTGACACGAGGTAAGGAGCTTTCCCAAACCTCAACGCCATAGGGGTTTTTCAGGCCAATGGTAGAAGAGCAACCTGCCGATAGAAAAGAGGTAAAGGGTTGCAACCGAAACCAAACACCAGACCAAGTTACTCAAGTAAATCTTTGAGCTTCTGACCTACCTACTTACCTTGGTATCAGAGAATGTGAAAGCAAAAAGAGACATGATTGAACTCTGACCCCTGACAGCTAATGAATTTCAACAGTCAACTAAAACGGTTGTATAGGGAAGTGACACATGGTAGGAAATCTATTCAATTAAATTTTGATGGTTGAACTACCATCACCAAGCATAAAAGGGAAGAATTATGTGATAGGTGGAGGGAGCCAAGGTCAAGAAAGAGATGAATTTTTTGGCAAAACAAGGACAAACAACTGAGAGGGGGGTGAATTAGTTGTCACAGAATATTTAAACTTTTCAAACTTTACTTTACTTAATCTCAGATTTGATGAATTAACAATTAAACACAGACAATCAACACATCAAAAACATAGAGAACACCAAGATTTTTTACGTGGAAACCCTGTTAAGGGAAAAACCACAGTGGATGTCAGTCCACAATATTATACCCTATTAAAAGTATAATGAAGAATAATGGGAATGCACATGCATTCATGCACACTTCCTAGAGCTCACTACTCAAATACAAGAGGGTTCACTGCCCAAAGAAGACACACTGTCTTATAAAAATTTGGATTAGATCTGCAGGGTATGAAGTGAGAAAATAGATTCTACAAAATCCTGATTACAGTTTTGGTTAAGCACAGAAACACTCCTTCACACTTCGCTCAAACTTCTTCACACTCTGCTCTGCAATCGAATGATTAGATCACTATTCACACATTTTCTCTTCCTCTGGCACTTCTTTCTTTCTATGCACACTTCACTTTGCTCAAACAATCACTCTTATATATCTGCAACATGGATTTACATCAACAACTTTGTTGGCCAAAATAAAATATGAAATATAAAACATATACATAATGTCGGCCCAAATTTACAAGTAAATTTCAATGTGAATCAAACACCATCGACCATAATATAATGAAGACTTAAAAAAATATCCTTGAGTGCCAAATATTCAAATTTTAATCTCCAAGGATCCACAACACATTACAACCACCATGTCGGCCAAGAACATAAAAACTTGAACACACAAGAGAAAAATCACCAACCACGAGCACACTGATCAACACAGATGTGCAAAAAAGATAGAGCATGATCTAGAAACATCCACAAGCACCAAAAATCATCAGAGAGGCATCCACAACTAAAATTACTAGAATCACATCAACTTCAATAAGGAGCACTAACTAAATCCATAGAAAAACTGTCAAAACACAACTGTTCATAACATGATTAAATCTTCACGCGGACATTTGAAACTTTTGGTGGATAAACTAGATACACTCAACAATAAACCCTTTAGTCCACAATGATTGATCATCAACGTACTGAGAAAGACACCTTCATGACCTTCATTGTTCCACTGTCAACCTATAACTCTTTCTTTAACAATTTTCTCAATATCCTCAACATATACAACCTATAATACATCAATGCTAATAGTGTTGACATCAATGACAACCAAATATCAGCAACACAACCACAAGATCCAACAGAAATAAGTTGGCACCTAAGAAGAAGAGACCACATGAAGAACAAAGGTGAGTTTAGGAGCAAGTTATGGTATTTTTCAGACAAATGGCAAGAGTTAAATGAGAGCATGATAATGTTGTTTTCTTCATGGTGTTATTGTAATCATCTAAAAAACTATTGTATGAGTTGATATCATTATTTTTATTGTAAGTGAATTGGTTTTTCCTTGTAATTAAAAATTTTGCATGTGAGAATTGAATAAAGCTCAATTGTTGTTGTTGTGTAAACATTCCTACCATTGAAGTGTGGCTTCTCGATGAGATAGTTTTTCCTAAATTGCATCAAATTTGTACATGAAAGAGAAGTTTGTTGAGGAATTTAAGAATGCATGGTTGAGTTATATTAATTCTTCCCAATCCTATCCATCCTATTGGAGAATAAGCATTATACCACCTACTCGATCTTTATTGATGGTGAGATTCATCTTCGATTACAAAGAAGATGTTGACATAGTTGCACAACTATATGCAAGCTACAATTTTGATTGCGAGTTTGTTACAACCTTGGTTGTGGGATGTCATTTAATTTTTGCAATCAAAAGTTAGTTCCACAAAAATTCCTTATTCTAAGATCATTATAACTAAGATGGCATGCTATATTATTTTGACAATAATTGATTTAACATATGATCATTAATTAAAACATTTTAAAATAAAACACAGTTCTTTTTATCTAAATGTTAATAAAAAAAGTCTTGTTTATTAGATAGGAATATCTATGAAAATGTATTTTAAAATATGAAACACAAGCAATAAACAAAGGAAATTACAAAACCCATCAACATGGGTTGCCATCTAGACAATTTTGGTCAAACCAATTTCAACACAAACCTTCTATACAAATAGATATTCATTTCAATTTTGATTTCATTTTTTTTATAAATTAATGTTTTTAGGGGAAAGAGTTTTAGTCATTTTTTTTTGCACCACTCAACAACCACATAGTTTCAAGTGAAATTGTTTTGCCCATAACTATTTTTTGACCCAAAGTGGGGCACAACCTAGACTTTTGTGAACTCAAATAAAATGTAACACAATTTTAGTTTTCATAATTTACTATGTTCACAAAATTCAAAATCAAGATATTAATGAATTAACCCCTCTACAAGATTTTTTTTTAAGGCCATAAGCCCTTGTCACCAATGTGGCACATGTGCTTATGCCACAACATAGTATACTTTTCTAGTAGCTTGTTTTATGATGTGAGAAAATTTTTGGGAACCCACATTGTATTTCCTCTTGTTGCAAGTGTCTTTGTCACTTGTGTCTTTGTTGGAATTCCTAATGCAATTAATCCTTTTTGTAGGTATCAATCCTATATGTGTAAATGTTGGAGGTACCATTGAATGTAGATGCTAGCATCAAGGTAGAAATGATTTCCAACCCAAAATCCATTTGCATGAACCATCTTACACCCACAACCACTAAATAGTACATGCACATCAACATTGAATTCATCTTAGTAATAGATAACAAGTTTTTTGTCAAACTTGGGATGTACAGAACTCCTAAAATATCATTGATCCTCCCATTAAATAATCTAGTATTGACTCACCATTCCCAAAAAATACACAACAAATAGTTACCACTAAGGTAGACATTCCCACCATCCAAATTCTCACAATAAAAAATATCATGAGGAAAAACGGCCCAAAGTTGAGCATCCATTCATCCTCACATGCATGCAAAGCAAGGGCATAGCAAGGGCTACAACAAGTGAACTTAATTTTTCCTAAGATGCTTTAGAATCTAAATCATCATCTAACTCATTTTTTTCATCTTATCCTTGCATTCCTTCTTGATGTGGCCTTTCTTACCACATCTCCAACACATTACCTTGGATTTTCCAAGAGACATAGATCTCTTTTGAGGCTTAAATTTTCCCTTGTCCTTCTTCTTTCCTTTTTTTATCATCCTTGAGAAATTGTGATTCCTTAGCTGATTTGGAAGTCTATTTCCTCGTCTCCTTTGAGAGAAGAGAAGCCACTACCTCATCAAAGACAAACTTTGAAGTAGTACACCCAATGGCTATCACCAGATTGTCCTATGGGTCTAGCAAAAAAATAACAAGGTCGTGCAATGATCTTCTTCCTTCATTTTTACGCCTAATGGAATGTAACTAGTTTATGTTTTAAATGCATTCAAGTGAACTCAACAACTAAATCCCTATCACCCATCCTCAAAAAATTTCAAAGAAAATTATTGTTCACTAATGATTTGGCATAGTACAATATTCATAACTTTTCTTAGAATTATTTTGTAGAGGGTTTTTTGAAAAATTTTGGGAGCATTGAATTTTCTAAATAAAGCCCAAGAAGGCTTTTATATTTTTTATCTAACACAATTGAATCTTCATCCTTCATTATCCTAATGGTTTACTTCGAAAGATCACTTCCAATAGATCTCTATCTATCAACAAGTCATTCATTTTAAGCTTCCATAGCTCAAAATTTGTACCATTACATTGATCCATCTCAATTTGTGATGTACTTGACACTTTCCTAAAATAAAATATCTTTTGCACATGGCTCCCACTCAAACCGTGATTATTTCAAAAAATAGCTTTCATACCACCTAGGAATTGATGTGCTTAAGTCTCCATAGCAAATGAAAGGAACGTAGCAAAATAACTTTGTACACCAATCAATTAGGAGACATGAATGCATTGATGAACACATAATTATATTGAGAGGGGGTTGAATCAGTATAACACAATCTTTTACTTTTCAAAACTTAATCAACCACAAAATTAGTACACATGCAAGATCTAGAAATTAAGTACACAGGAAGAATACATTATTTACGTGGAAACCCTTACAAGAGAAAACCATGGAAAATATTGTTATTCTTATAAACCTTCTTTTGTAGGAATCAAACTACTTCTCTTACAAACTTCTTTTGTAGACACCAACCTACTAGAGACACCAGTCCCCACTTGTAGAATCTATGAGTGCACCAACCAATTGGAGACACCAATCTCTACAACTAGGGACCAACTCAACAAGAGACACCAATCTCTTATTTTGATAGACACCAACCTTCAAATTCTTCAAAGGATGATATTTTCTTCACAAAGATCTAATTATATTTATGCACTTTCTTTCACACCTCTGCTTGTGGATGATCTGACAATTATCACACAAGTGCTCTCTTTCATGAATTGGTTTGTAGATGATGTAAGTTCTTTACTTCACAAGTCTTCTTGATGATGATGTGACAACTTTCCTTCACAAATTTTATCTCAAATAATGAAATAATTTCCTTTATAATTATTCCTTAAGGATTGATCTAATTTTACTTACAAATCTGCTCAAAATATCTACTATAAATCAACCTCTAGATTTTCTATAATTCATTATCAAAATCTACCTTAAATCTGCTATAACTCTTTCTCAAATTTTGCCTTAAAACTACTATAATTCCCTCTTAGATCTAATATTCTTCACACAAATCTACTTTTATTCTTCCTCAAAATCTTCTTTTAAGATCAAAAAGATATTTTATTTATTGCTTTCTTTCAAAATATATTTGCAACCACTTCTTATAGCTTCTCCAAAGGGAAGAGATGTGTCTTTTACTAATGGATGCAACTTTTTGATTTATATGCAACTTTTCACCTCTACCTTGGGCGCACTAATAGGGGTTGGCCCCTCTAGAAATTAATTTATTTTATTTTAAAACAATCTAAAGAGGGTGCCACACTAGGGAAGGTTGACCTATACATAATTTTTTTTTTTTTTTAAAAATCAAATTCAAGAGGGGCACCAAGTAGGAGGGAATCTACCAACAATAAAAATAATTAATGACTTCCTTGTGATGATAAAATTATCTTGGAATGGGTGCAATTTCTTCTACCTTCATTGTTACATGACATTAATGTAAACTTTCTATCATATGCCTTTGACATCAATGACAAACTATCCATGCCCCTTTGACATCAATGACAATATTTCCATCATGCAACATATAATAATTTTAAAAAAGAAAAATACACATGTGAAAGCATTCACCACAATGACATTGTATTTACTCTAGAAACTTTCTTTAGGAAAAATCCAACCTCCAAAATTTGAACCAATGTATTCATATTACCAAATCTAGTTACAATACATCAATAGGATCAAGCCTTCACAAGAGAAAAACAATACAAATCTAGAGAAATTTCAACAACATAATCTTTAATACAAAATCATACAATTATCATCTCTCAAACTATGCTTTAATATATATAAGCAAGATTCAAAGTAGAAACCACCAATGATTTCTAAAACTAGGAGAGAAATACATGGTCTAAAATTCACATTCAAATCTCCATGCAAATCCAAATGCCCAAATCAAGAAGAGAAATTAAAATCTTTTTCAACTAAAGCACTCCACTTGTGATGTTATCTACCTTCTTAGCAACATTTGCATGTTAACTAAAAATCTTTATTAATTTTCTCTAAGTCCATATTTAATTCCCCCTTTTCATGGTCTTTATAATCCAACAACTCTTACAAACCTTAAAGGTTGTCATATTTGTATTTAACAACTCCCATGAAAACTAAGTGTTCACCTACAAATTACCAAATAACAAACAACAAGCATCAATTAATGCTAGTCTAAGTGGGAGTGTTGAAATTATGTGAATGAATAATAAATAAATACAATGACATAATTAATTACAAACATTGGAAAGGCGAGGTTCAGACACATTTTTCCCAATAGCTAAGTTGTCATACAACCAAGCTATACATACACTACACATTAATCAACCCCTTGAAATTGAATAATATAAAAAACAATACTATGTAATCATGCAATGATTGTGAAAGGTAAGTTCCTTTTAGAGCACCAAATAAAATATGTAAACTGAATGAGCTCTTTATATGATTTGATGATCTAATTTCCAAATGATTAGTATGAATGCATTCAATGTCTTTCAATACAAAGGGATAATAACATATCATGTAAACTTGTGTTTAGTTGGTCTTAGGCAAGAAAAGTAGAGGAAGTCAATCAAATTTGAATTTAAAAATTTAAATTAGAGTGAGACTAATACACGACCACTAGGGCGACTCCATAATTGCAAACTAATATCAAGATAAAATAAAATAAAAAGTCTCAATCAAAATGGATTGTATAGTGCAAGTGTAGAGATAATAAATGAGTGGACATAGTAAATGCATAAGGGTGTAAATATAGAAAAGGGGATAAGTTATATGTATATAAAAAGATGTAGGATGAGGGAAACAAGAAAATGACATGGATACATAAATTTCACCATTACACAAGTATAGGGTGAGTTTTCTTGTTAGTATTTGAAAATAATTTGAAATTTCAAAACCTTATTATTAAAATTGATAGGCATTCCACAGTGACATCAAGAAGTCTCATATCATTACCATGTTTATAAAAGAATAAAACTATAAAATAACTCTTTAATAAATAAAATAACTCTTAAAAAAAATGTCATTATCAATAAGTAAAATAAAATAATTTTTAAATAATTTTTAAACTTTTAAATTTTGATTAACTAAAATAAAATAATTCTTTAGTAAATATAATAAATTTTAAATAAATCAATATATATATATATATATATATATATATATATATATATATATATATATATATATATATATATATATATATATAAACATATATGTATGATATGAATGATCCTAAAATTTAGATCTTGATCCTAAAATTTAGAAGGGATTTGAAAAATTCTTGAAATTTTTCAAAGTGGCTACAACTTTCCATGTTGAGGCTTTAAATTCATTCCATGCAGAGGCTTTAAATTCACTCCAATCAAAAGGCTACATTGTTAATGTTGCCAAGAACACAATGGAAAAGATGTGTTTCCTATGATTTCGTACATCTTGAAATCTCACCAATATTTAGGCTCTGTTACTTGTGATAACAATAAATAATCTAATTCGTTTATCTTTGTAATGCACAATGGTGTAGAGAGAGGAGTTACACTTAAAATGGTGATAGCAACATGATATCTTGATATTAGCACCTATAAATTAGTGGACAATATTATAGTTCTAGTGGGGTATAAGCCATCTTTGAGTTGGGTTTACTAATATAAATATTCCAATTGCTTCAATGAGTTTTACCAAGTTCATAATTTCTTATTTTCATTTTTTTGTTTGATACCAATTGTGTTTCATTCTATTTAATAGTATTGTTTTTTGTTATAATGTTTTTTGTTGGAAATATTTTTGTCATTGATGTCAAAGAGAAGAAGTACAAATTGTTATTATCATTGCTATCATTTTGTTGTTGTCAAAAGAAAATATTTATTATGTTTTAATGTTAATTGTGTGGTCTTAATGAGCTGACCGAACCCATTCATGTGTGGCGTCCATATTGGTGAAATTGTCCTTCCTTAATTTTGGGCCCAGAATGAAAAGATATAAAAAAAATTATTATTTATTTTGACTCTTAATGTTGGCTAACCTTATTCTATTAGCGTCTACTTTGGAGAAATTAAAATAAATTACAATTAAATTATTTGATGAGGTTGACCACCCTCATAGAGGCACCCCGCTTTGGGGATTTAATATTTAAAATAAAATATTTATATATTTAAAGTTTGGCCAACCTATTGGAGAGTCACATCTCTTGGGTGAAGAGGTATTTGAAGGGGCATGGAAAAGGTATTTAAGAGATTTGTGGAGTGCATTTTGAAAGCAAAAAACCATTTAATATCATTCCTATTTAGAACATATCTAAAGCAATTAAAATCATACTTCACGAGTAGATTTAAAAGAAGTTTATCAACAGATATAAAGGTAATTTGGAGCAGACATATAAGCTAATTTGGAGCAGACCTTCAATGTAGATTTATAGCATTTTGAGGTAAAGCTAAAAGAGATTCAAGAGCATGTTTATAGAACATCATTCATAGCAAATTTATGAACAAAATTTGTTGAAGATTTGAGTAGACCTTTTGAGGTATTTTAATGCAGATTTATGCCAAAGTTGTGAGCAGTTTTATGAAGGTTTTTTAGCAGGTTGGTGATGGATTTAATAACATATAGTTGTGAAGGAAGCAGATTTGTGAAGCATATTGAAACAACTATACTCAAGAAGGAAAACACAATATTCATTTATTGGTTGGTGCCTCCTAATTGAAGAGATAAAGAGGTTGGTACCTCTCATTAGAAGGGAATGGTGTCTCTAATGGATTGGTGCCTAAAAATATTGTAAGTGGGGATTGGTTTCTTTGGTGGTGGTTCCTACGAAGATTGTAAGAGTTTTAAATAAGAATTTTTTTTTGTGTTTTTCTCTTGTACAAGTTTCCACGTAAATAATTTGTTCTTGTGTTATAAAATTGTTAGATCTTGTACAATTGGCATTACTATGGTTGTTTAGTTTTGAAAAAGTATAAGATTGTCATATTGATTCACCCACCCTCTCAGTATAATTTTTTGCTCATCATCCCCACCCTAAAGCCCACATCCTCGTCCCTTGATCCATTTTGAGGGTGACGGGAAGTTAGGGGACATCTCCCTATCATCCCCCTTATCTGCTAAATTTTGAAACATATGGGGATGTGTCCCCTTTTCGAGTACAAAAAAAATAAAGGGGATGCATAGCCATCCTTGAGACAGATGGGGACATCTCATACATCCCCTCGACCATCTCAAGGATGGTCAGGCATCCCCCACAACGTCCAAACATGTCAATTAATAATATTAAAAAAATAATTTTTTTTAAGTGTTCATTTAGATATAAAGGGGCATGGGGGTCCCACAAACCCTCGCATGCCCCTTATACACCCTAAAACTTGCAAAAAGAGACAAGCTTAATATTTTTTAACTTGAGTGCTTATTGTGCCTAGCCGATGGAGTATTTTTGCTTGTTCAAGCTCAGTGTTGCAAGGACTATAAAAGGAGGTTTTGCGTGTTCAAGCTACAAATTTGAAGCTTGATTTCAACAACAGTTTGAAGATATGCAAATTCCTTTCTCTTTTTAGCTTTTTAGTTTGCTATCGTTAGAAAGGGTTTGTAAGTTGTAACTAGGTTTAGTTTTTATTTTAAACTTTTAAAAAATGTTTTGGTTTCAGACTTTCAGCTCATTATCACAAAGAAACGCCACAAAATGAGCACCAACAACAATGACAATGATAAAAATTACAATATGAATGAGGGTCGTGAAGAAAATGAACTAAACAAAATATCAATAGATTTAGATCCTTGTTCTCATTCTGAAAATCTAAACACATGTTCTATTGGAACTCCATAAGACCATTTTGCATGCCCTTCACCCTCTCTTCAAAAAATTACAAAATGCCCTTTCAACCCCAAAAAACCATTGCTTCAATTTTCCACCAATTCAATTATCAAAAAGGGTAAAAATGTAGGGGGTAGTTGGAATTAACTATGTCATATTTGTAAAAATGATTACCATGGGAGTTATACTAGGATTAGAAACCATCTATTAGGTGAGAGTGGACATGGGGTTAGAATTTGTGAAAAGATAACATTGGAATAGCAGGTTGAAATGGAAAATTCAGTTAGAGTGAGTGAGGACAAAATCATTGGTACTGCTCACAATAAAAATGGGCATTTATTAATTTGCATAACTATTGCAATGTATCAGTTGGAGGGAGTTGTGAAAGAGGGAAGAAGTAGGTAGGTGAAATAAATACAATGATAGGGTTAATGAATATGCAAAAACATGTGGAAGTCGATAATTCAATGGCACAAGTTTTCTATGCCCATGCTATTCCATTTTATTTGGCAAGGTCACCTTATTTGAAAGCTATGTTGAGAGATGCACAGATAGTTGGACCCTCTTATGCTCCCCCTAGAGAACATAGATTATGTGCCTCCCTCCTAGAAAAATAATATTCAATTGTGAACATGTTGATGGAGGAGATGAGACAAACATGGATTAGGACTGGTTGTTCCATTGTCATGGATGGGTGGACTAATATTCGACATCATCCAATCATTAATATTATTGTTACATGCCCTATTGGTTCATACTTTCTTAGAGCTATTTATTATTTTTTTAAATGTAAGGATGTTGATTACTAGTTTTCCATTTTGGAGGCTATATAGGAGGTTGGGTCTTCTAATGTGATGCAAGTTGTGACATATTCAGCTCATGTTTGTAAGTTAGTTTGTTTGATGGTTGAGAGCACTTAAAAAACTTATTTTTTGGACTCCATGTTGTGTACATTCTTTTAATAATTCTTTGAAATACATTGGAAAAATAGATTGGGTGAAGGTAGCAGTGGCCAAAGATAGAGACATACAAATGTTTATATGTAACCATCACACTTCAATTGCACTATTTTGGTCTTATTCAAAGAAAGAATTCCTCAAACAAGTTGAGACTAGATATGCTAGCTATATTATTTTGTTGGAGAGGATGTTGGAGATGCAAGATGCTCAACAATCCATGGTGGTTTATGAAGAGTGGGAAAAGTGGGCTCAATCAAAGACAAAAGAAGGGAAGGTGGTGAGAGAAAGGGTGCTTAATGGCCAAGAGGTAAGAAAATTTGTTTGAATTTGTACTTTGTTTTACTTTTTAATATTTTATTTTAAAATATTAACTTTCATTATTAATAGTGTTCATGTCATAATTTTTAATTTAAAAAAATTAAATATTTCTTGTGGATATATTTGATCTATTATATCACCTTTTGTGGGGGTAATCAAGTATGCAGATACAAACTCTCCTAGTCTTGGAGATATTTATGAGACTTTTAATAGCATGCTTGATCAAATGAAGCAAACAATTCGTGACAAAGATCATGGATTGCAATTCTATGAGGAACATTTTAGGCATATTGTCACAAAGAGGTGGAACACATTGAACACCCCTCTTCATATAGTTGCCTATTCTCTTAGTCCAAAATGGTATGCACCTAGACCTAGTTGAATGCTTCCTTCTGAGGATGATGAGGTAATGGAGGGGTTTATGGCATCCCTTGATAAAATGTATAGAACTGAGGAGGAAACCATACTTTGATTGCAGTGGGTTCAATTTTCCTATCTTTAGGGTCGTACATTTAGCAAATCAAAGGCTAGGACAAATAAGGCAACTATTGCAAAAAAAATCCCATTGGATGGTGGAAATTTCATGGGAAGGATACACCAGAGTTGAAGCAACTTGCTATATGTTTACTCTCACAGATTGTTAGTTCCTCTAGTACATAAAGGAATTGGTCCACCTATGGCTTCATCCACTCAATTAAGAGGAACAAGCTTACCTCAAAGTGAGAAAAAAAATATAGTTGCAATTCATAGTGCCTTGAGACTTCAAGATCGAAAGACTATTGATTATCGACAAACTCCAATAGCACGTTCGGGTGTTGATCTTGAAGATGTTAGGAAAATTGATGAGGAGGTGCAACCAAGAATGGTTTCCTTTGGATGATCCACTTCAGGAAGAGTGACAATGACATGGATATTTCTTTTGATATTGATAGTCTGAATGAAGCATAGACTCATAGATTGTTGTATTTTGAAGTTTGAGACTTTGAGTTATTTAACTTTAATTTTAAAATTTGAACAAAATGCTTTTGTATTTAATATTGTTCTCATGAATCTCGTGATTAAACTTATTGTTGTTTATATTGTTGTTATACTACTATTATACTATTGTCATAATTTATTTACAAATTGATATTGTTGCTATTAGTTATTGACATATTTGATATTTCTCTCTCTATATATATAATATATATTAAGAAATACATATATATATATCACCATCCCCCCGCCATCCCCAAAAATTGACCCTTGGACTAATGTCCCTGAAACACATCCCATGTTGTCCCCCTGTCCTGAACCTCGAAATGTCGTGTAACATAGATAATTATGTATTTTTATTGCACTATCTTATAAGTTATGGTGCTCTAGGTTTTTAGCAAGAAATCATAGATTAAAAGGGTTTCTATTTTAATCAATGTTCCACGAAGTTTCCTAACGATAGGACGAGGGGATGCAAGGACGGGAGGACCAAGGGCCTAAGTTTTGGGACGACCGAGGGATGGTGTGGAAGGGGTGGCACTGATATACATATAGGTGAAACAAAGGGAAAGGGAAACCTTAGAACTTTCACTTTAGGGTTTGGACACCTTTCCCAAATTTCATTGAAATGTATGGAATGGGATGTGGGTTTGATTGAATTTGGGCAAGGTATATGATTGACTTATAGCCTGATAGGTGAGTATACCAACCTTGGAACAAATACAAAAGTGATCTAAGGATGAAATGCAATGATTCAATTTACGTAACGATGCAAATTATTGTTCTGATGCAAATACAATAGATCTGAAAAATCACAGATAGAAACAAACTACAAGAAAGGACTAAGCAGGACACTGTGCACCTGTGATATAAATTTGGAGCTGAAAATGTTGGACATAGGTGCCCCATGTGCTACTATCTTTGTAGGGATAATTCATATATGTTTTTGCAGTCCTCTGGTGCTAGATCAAAGCTTTTGTTTCCTACTTGTCACACTATTGGATCACAATAAATATAATTCTATAATTGAGTTTTTGTGAGTTGTCAAGGTGTAGATTTTTTATTTCAACAATGAATAATTGATCTTCAAACTTCTTTCAATATTCTTTAAACCTGAAACCTACACATTCAAAGAGAGAATAAAGGTTGTTCCATTTGGAGGCTTGCCTTGGTCAAACCCCGTGTTAGTGTTTCCACTTCCACAATTGAAATGACAATGATAAATCGATAAGTGATAGGAATGAATGATGAATCCACAAAGTGTTGAAACTCACCACCCTTTTGTGGCTTCCTTGAAGGATTGAATTCATACGCATCCCCTCAAGGCTTGGATCTTTCTTGCTTGATTTTCTTGAATTGCTTGAAGTGCTTGGATACCTACAAAGATTAGTCTTCACAAACAATATGAAAACATAAAAATGAACTCACTCGATACACTTTGACAAGATGTTTGGATGTTGAATTGCTGCAACAAATCCTTCAATGGATGCTCTTGACTTGCTTGATAATGCTCTTGACCACCAAATTTTCTAATAGTTTTCTAGATTGATTTCAAATGATGCAATAATTGGGTATTTATATGTTATTATTCTAATTTTCTAAAAATTAAGTCCCGATAACCGAATTTAAAAATTTGAATTTCAAATAATAAAATTCCAACATCGGCATATTTGAATTTGGAACCAAAATAGGGGAACATAGGCCCCCTCAGCGTCCTAGGCCTATTTTCCAAAACTTAAGGAGTTGGGGACAAAGTATTAAATGAGAGTATTTGTTTTGCGCTTGCAAATTATCGATAAATGTTTAAAATGAGTTGTGGAATGCATAATTTAAAAAATTAAGTGTTCAATTAGGTCCAATAACTTAAAGGGGAGAAAAGCATAGTGTGAAATTGTCAAGGGTGATAATTTATGATGCTACATTTAGCCCCCACTTTAGTGAGAGTATGAAATTATGCTCAAACACACACTAAAGTAGAAAAATATATGTCAAGAGGGGTCTGAATGTACAAATGTTGAAGAGATAGGATGATAAAGGATCTAGGGGGAGTATGCAAGCCCCCAAGATCCAAGATCCCATGGCAAACCAACATAAGCACAAAGGAAAACACATGTATGAAATGTAGCAAGTCAACATACACAACATACATGTCAAAAAGAACAAAGCATACATGATGAAAACACATGACATAACATAACATATAGATGACAAAAAAATAAACACAAACATGATGAAAACACGAAAAAGATACACAAAAGACATAACCAAACACAAGGTTAGTACTAAAGGGATTCAAGTCGATAAGGTAAAGATACCTTACTCTTAAATTGTCTCAAATACCAAATGTCATGCACCGAATAAATCTTAGTTAAAGGAACGCTCCCATGAGGACTAGCAAGTTGTGTTATGCCAAATAACTTATGAGCCACATGGATCCATTATCTAGCAAGTTTCGTTATGCTCTAGGTGTCCATGCAATATGATGGGTTCCTCAAGGCTAGAAAGTTGTATTATGTTAGACACTCATGAAACGCATAGCTCTACTGTCAAGCAAGTTGTGTTATGCTTGGAAGTCATGTAATAGAAAGGGGGTTCCACAAGGCTAGCAAGTTGTGTTATACTAGACACTCATGTGTCAAGAAAGTTGTGTTATGCTTGGTGGCCATGTTAAAAGAGGTTCTCAAGTTCATGACCCAACAAGCTCCATTGTGTTGAATCCATGAACTATCTTGCCAAAACCTCACCTTAGAGGGTGCATAAACTTGTCTACAAAGGCACAAAACCAACTCGCCTACAAAGGCACATAAATGAAAAACTCGCCTATGAAGGTGCATAAACGGAAAAAAAACCTATGAAGGTGAATAAAATCTCCCAACAAGGTGCATAAGAAAAGGCCAAAACCTCAAGGGGTGTTATAAACAACACCAGCACAAAAGGTGAAATAACAAAAGGGGCATTGCTCAATACATGAAGGGTCATGCCTTAGGGAATATCGCACATGACATCACCACTAAGAGAGGAAAAGTCAGGGAATAAAGGCTCGCACCTTAGGGAATACTAGCCATAGCATTACCACAAAGAGGAACATCATATGCCAAGAAAAGTCACACACTTAGAAGATATCAAGCCCAATATCACCACAAAGGAGACACAACATAGATTGAGAACGCCACACTTCCATTCAAAAGGTCACACTTTTCAAGAGATGCATGCTATCATCACTAGCCATAGCATTACCACAAAGAGGAACATCATATGCCAAGAAAAGTCACACACTTAGAAGATATCAAGCCTAATATCACCACAAAGGAGACACAACATAGATTGAGAATGCCACACTTCCATTCAAAAGGTCACACTTTTCAAGAGATGCATGCTATCATCACTAAAAAGGGACCATTCCTTATGCAACTAATAAGCAGGGGCTATATGCCCCCCCTTAAAATATTAGTGTACTTGCTACACTAACATTTCAAGGAGATGTAAAGGGATCCCTTGCTAGAAGGAATGCACCTAACACAAGGCTACTTAACCCCTTGCCCCCTAAGTATAGGGACAAAGATGATCCAAATTGGATGATGATGTTGCTCCTTACGAGATGAAATATGATTGTATAAAGCCTAGTTTATATCCCCATCCATGGTAGTGAGTATGTTATGATATTACAACTACCACATGGCAAGGAGAAAAGCACATATATGTTAGTTCATCATTTGTTCAATTTCATCGTTGTTAGGATTAAATTCTTTCAATTTCTTCTTTAAAGCACCACATTCAATGGTAGCATGTCCAAATATTCTATGATATGCACAGTAAGATGTATTTGTATTCTTTTGTTTATTACCTTTTTGTTCATGCGCAGGTTGTAGTGTAATGTATCCCAAGTTTAGAAGTGTTGCTAGATTACGCTCAATCTTCAATAAAGCACATAAAGTAGGTAACACACCTTAGGACCATAAAATTTGTATTGTTTGGTTGGTGGAACAAATGTTTGATGTAAAGGCGGAGGACCTTGGTAACCTATTCCTTTTGTGTCTTTATATGGTGCTTGTTCCAAAAGGGAATGGATTTCATGTTCATACTTTATGTCACATCCTTGTCCATAGCTTTGCTCCAAGTTAATAGGTGTGTTTGTAACTTTGTTCTAATATTATGGGAGCTTGGGTGATATGTTTTTGTTGTGATTGTTATTGATAGGTATTTCCATGTGCATTAGTTGAGCTATGAATTGCAAATCACTTTTCTTATGCAATGTGTAAAACATTTCAAGTGGTGGTATGGTAGGAAGTGTTTATTGTTGATATGGGTTCCATTGAAGGATAAAATACCACATTGTTCTCACGGTTACGCAAAGGATTATGTATGAATTCATTCATGCTCTCATTTTCTTGTCCCAAGATATATTCATTAATAAGGCATGTGTTGGGAGATGAATGATCAAATGATCATGAATATCATCATTTGAATTAAGGTCATTGCCAAACACACAGCTTGAGACATCAACCAAAGATTTCAAAGAAGTCAACATCTTACCAAAATATTGATCCATTATGACCATATGATGCTTGCACTAAGGTTCAGAATTTTAATTAATAGGTAACTAGAAAATAGACAACCGATCTAGATGAAGAATTCTGAGAGGTCTCTATCACAAAAATCTAAGGAAAAAAAGGCAGGACTAGGGCACCCAGGGCGTCTATGTCTTGGGAAAGGTTTTGCAAAATTAAAAGTTTGGTTGTTTGTAATATTGTTTAAGGTTTTTGTGTTTGTATGCAAACAGGTCTGACATTGAATATTTTTTCAAAATTTCCTCAATTTATTATAACGTAATTCAAAATGCAAGTGTGCAAGAATGTTGAAAACGCTTAAACAATAAATGAAAATTGTAAATGCAATTTCCAGATCTAAAATACAAAAATTAACTGATTCTAATATGCTAAATCTAAAAAATGATGATGTTAATATGCTTTTTAAAAGAAAAATAATGCAATTTTTCACTTTTTAGCTATATGCAAGATACCTAAATGCATGCAAATGACACTTTCATTTTTTTGTTTTCGTATTTTAACTACCCTAATGCATATTTTTGAATGAAATTGGAATGTAGATATGAGCTACAATGACTTAAATTAACCCTATTTCAACCTATGATGCAATATGATATGCAATTTTTTGAGTTTTTATACTTTTTATGATGCAAAAATGAATGCCTAAATAAAAATTGCAAAACAATGCAATGCTAAACCTAGATATAGGATGCAATGATTCAAATTTCAAAAGGTATATAATGTTAACATGTTGGGTTCACCAAAATCAAACAAAGGGAAAGGGAAACCTTAGAGCTTTCACTTTAGATTTTGGACACCTTTCCTAAATTTCATTGAAATGTATGGAATGGGATGTGGGTTTGATTGAATTTGGACAAGGTATATGATTGGCTTACAACCTGATAGGTGAGTCAACCAACCCTGGACCAAATCTGAAAGTGATCTAAGGATGAAATGCAATGATTCAATTGATGCAAATATAGCAGATCTAAGAAATCACAGATAGAAACAGACTACAGGAAAGGACTGAGTAGGACACTGCGCACCTGTGATATTAATTTGGAGCTGAAAATATTGGACATAGGCACCCCAGGTTCCACTGTCTTTGTAGAGATAATTTAGATCTATTTTGACAGTCCTCTAGTGCCAAGTCAAAGCTTTTGTTTCCTGCTTGTTGCATTGTCAGATCACTATTAAATAATTTTGTAATTTATTTTCCGTGAGTTGTCAAGGTGTAGAGTTTTGATTGCAACAATGTATAATTGATCTTCAAACTTCCTTCAATATTTCTAAGATCTAAAACTTGCACATTCAAAGAGAAGAAATGTTGTACCATTTGGGGGCTTGCCTTGGTCAAACCCCGTGTTAGTTTTCCACTTCCACAATAGCAATGTCAATAATAAATGGATAAATGATAGGAAGGAATGATGAATCCATAAAGTGTTGTAACTCACCACCCTTTAGTGGCTTTCTGTAACATGCCCATTTTTTACCTATCAATTTTATTATGTTTTACCCACAAGTGAATAGTCTATGCATCTAACATAATGAGCAATAAATTTTTCTTTTCTTTTCAATAACAAGTGCACCATTTGAAACATAACCTTTCCAAAATTCTCTATTGCATAATCAAATAATCTTTTCAATAATATAAGTATGATTTCACTTTACATAAATATATTCAAGATAACATTTCACATTTACAATTTCCATATAGATGGACACATGACTACATACATAGCTTCAACAAGCTTACATGAACTACAAACTAATACAGATGTCTCAACATTGGTGCATACATTCTATATGTCCCCTTTCATTGGTGCATACCTTCTAGTTGTCCCCAATATTGGCACATACATCTTCAATTCTTGAATTAGAAATACCAAGGGTCCAAAATTTCCTTCTCCCAAATATTGGCTGACAATTGCATGAGGAGAAGCATCACTCAAGTGCTTTTCTACCAACCATGGACTTATTGCAGTTCCCCGCACATCTACCAAACTTCGTAAGACGACCCTCCCTTTGACAAAGAGATTGGTTTGGTAACCTCATCCTTAAAATAGCCTTTCCTAAGTAGAGTGATGTGTCCTACATATCTAGAGCTACCATAATGTCTACTTATACATTTATGATTACCTCATCCTAGAATGTAAATTGGATCACACAATGAATTGACAGTGTAGACAGTGGATACCTACACTACTTTGGTAAAATATTCATCACCTAGTTACTTTGAGTGAGGTCATTTGTTTACCACAATAATTACTCAATTTTTATTGACCATTAGCATAAGGCTATCCCATTTCTCATGGATTAGCCTAACCCTAGGAATAACCTTCTCATTAACTCATATCTAAATGACATTGCTACTAAATATCTCAAAGCAACTCTATCTTACCAATTAACCACATGGATAAACATAATGTCACAACATTAAATGACTCTTTCAAAAGTACAGTCTCAACAATAATAGTCTCCATTCAAGAGTGTAATCTCAATAATAAGTGACTCCCATCAAAAGTATAGTCTCATCAATTAATGACCTCAATCAAAGTATAATCTTCAACAATAAATGACTCCCATCAAAAGTATAATCTCATCAATAAATGACCTCAATCAAAAGTATAATCTTCAACAATAAATGACTTCAATCTAAGATAAATTCAACAATCAAGTGATCAATCCCATCATATAGGTTAATCCCAACCTATGTGCTTCAATCAATAATCAAGTAAATATCCCCACCAAATAGGTTATTCTTCAACCTAGGGTTTCATTCAAAAGTAAAGTTATGATCAAGTGTTCAATCAAGTATAGATTATCAATATGGTTTGCATGATGTCACATCTTATCAATGACGAGATGTATTTCATACCATCATTACCATTGTATTGCTAACCTTATTATTCGTAAGAGTTTACTTAGCATTATAAGCTAACAAATTCAAGCTACCCCAAGAAATTGATATATTCCACATTTCATATTTCATTCTACATACATAGAGTATAGGCTAACTATGTACAGTTTAAATAGAAGCACAATCATATAAAATTCCATATAGGGTATAGAAACATATTAACCCAATAGATAGGTTCCACCAAAGTAGGAAACAACTAAGAACATGCAATGCTTATCTAAGTATTATAACCCTTATCTAAATCAATCCTTTCCAATCTAGAGAATCGTAAACAAATAACATTTCAAACATAAATAACAAGGGAGTAGAAATCAACATGCATATACATAAATCTCCAATTGAAAATTTTGGTTCCCTAGCTCAATCTCCACAAAACAGCTTGCATCTCCTTCCATATTCGGCCTATCACAAACTCTAGCTTCTCTCAAAAAACTCTCAAACTCTCATAATTACATAAACATAGAAAATGTAGTAGAATGGCAACATAGAATTTAGAATAGAAAGTGTGTAGAAAATGGTAGAAAGAGCACCTCTATATATACTAAAATGTGAGTAGCCAAAGGCTACAAACAAGCTAATACTTTTGCCACTTTTCTATCCCCATGCAACGACTCAACAAACTAACTTATAGGTTTGCAACACATAATAGTCCTCACCATTCAAATGGCTAAGTCGACTTGTTTCAAGGGACAACAAGACTCTTTTACTGAGTCAAATGAATAGCAAGCTTCTAAGCAAGTTTTCTATTTGGTTTGCACAACAAATTCCTTCTTATATTTCTGCCAAGTTTACATTGACTGAGTCTCATGGCTATGCTATTGCTTTTCTAGACTTAATCACAGTGAAAAGACTTCTTATGCATTTCATAAACTACAAATCTAGCACCACATATCCATGTTTTGGCGCCCCAAAGGATAGCACAGACAATGACTCCTTTGAAGCATTTTAAATTGTATGTATTTCCCTTGCCAACATATAAGCTATATTCTCTTTACATTGGCCCATTATGCGCAACACACACACTTGTTTTGATGTTGGATTTATCAACATTGATAGTAATCCTTAGTTTATACGCCTTCCTCTTGAATTATTACACATCATATATTTGACATGGTACTTGGATTTATGCAAGCCTATATCAAGCACTTTCATTCTCCTTTAAGTATCATTCAAAATATGCTTAATAACCTTATGCTCCATATTAAAAATCTCTCATGCACTGACTCAATACTTATTTCATATCATGTTTAAATGTATAATGAATGGATTATCAAGCCCACGCTATACATTAGTGTTATGTTTTCACGATAAAAATGCTTGAAATGTTATATACATACATACATACATACATACATACATACATACATACATATATATATTCACACTAAAACATTCTTCGATATTTGAATGTGTATAAATATTTAAATATATATGATAATATTTATATATATGGTTATATATGTATAGACACACACGTTCACACACACACACACACACACATATATATATATATCGAATGTATACATACATATATATGTGTGATATATGTCCATTCAATTTCCCTATGTGTATGGTGTATCTGTGTATGAGTAAGTGTACGTATTTCTACTTACGTATACTCACACACGTATATGCTCACACATACTATTTATCGCTTCCGCATACACATATATATACATTCTATGTATATATACCTATCAATTACTATATAAATATAAATACATGAAGATAACTTATACTTATCGCAAAGACTCAATCACACAACCTCAAACAAGAACATTGAAAGACTAACCACAAACTAATACAAAACATTCCTATTCAATGATCGAAGGTTACTATTTCAAAACTATCCTGACTCAACTAGACCAACTAGGGTGTGAGTATGTGTATGCTTAGTTAGGCTTATTAAGGGTTACCAGACCAAGCTCCTCTCCTCAGTGATACTCCCCCTCTCTTCCAAAGGTTCAAACATGTTCATGCATAGAACTTAGTACATCATAACAATAGTTATCCATTCACATGAAATCCACTTGCATCATAAATCATTTGCATCATCCAAGCATTAAAGTAATCATATTGCAATTCATATTCATTCCACATTTTCCATCAGTATAAAAAATAATTATCCCTTCAAAAGCAATAACATCTTAATGCATATTTCAGTATTTCATTCTCCTATTGAACATATTAAAGTTTCGATAAACATCTATCATCATATTTACTTACAAGGTAAAAGTAACCCAGTAATTAAGATACAAGGTGTAACACTTTGTTGAAGGATTGAAGTCATACACATCCCCTCAAGGCTTAGATCTTGCTTGCTTGATTTGCTTGAATTGCTTGGAGACCTACAAATATTAGTCTTCACAAACAATATGAAAACATAAACATGAACACACTCACATACACTTTGACATGATGTTTGGATCTTGAATTGCTACAACAAATCCTCTAATGGCTGCTCTTGACTTGATTGATAATGCTCTTGATCACCAAATTTGCTAATAGCTTTCTAGATAGATTTCAAATGATGCAATAATTAGGTATTTATATGTTACTATTCTAATTTTTCAAAAATTAAATCCCAACATCCGACTTTAGATATTTGAATTTCAAATAATTAAATGTCAACACCGACATATTTGAATTTGGAGCCAAAATAGGGGGACATAGGCACCCTAAGCGCCAGTGTCCCAGACCTATTTTTCAAAACTTAAGGAGTTGGGGAAAAAGTATTAAATAAGAGCATTAGTTTTGTGTTTGCAAATTGTCGGTAAATATTTAAAATGAGTTGTGGAATGCATAATTTAGGAAATTGAATGTTCAATTAGGTCCAATAACTTAAAGGAGAGCAAAACATGGTGTGAAATTGTCAAGGGTGACAATTTACTACACTACAAAGGTACTAAAAAAATAGTTATAAAAAGATGTACAAGAATTTTAATGTTGAATTTACAAATGAAACTTAGGAAAATTAAAATTACTAATTAAATTTATTAAAAATTTAACAATAACATTGAAGTTTGAACAAAAAAAATGTCAAATTCAAATTTTATATTCAATATTTCAAAATGATGATTACAATGAGTACAATCATGAATTATGTCAAAATAACAAAATGCAGTGAAGCGAGGCCTCTAATAATCCCCATACTCCTCATCACCAAAACTACTAGAAGTGGACACATCCTTAAGGTCTTCCAAACTAATACCAACCAACCCTGTCTATGTAACTGTAACATCCTCATCAATCTATGCTAGCTACTCTGGCTATATATCCCACCGTGTTGTTGGATTCTCTTTGTACACAAGTGTCTTACAGTCAATGAGACACAAAGCACTATGTATAGCCACAAGCTTCTTTGCTCTCCTAGAGTTAAATTTGTTCCTCTTAAGAGTGGATGAAGCTATAAGTAGAGCAATTCCTCTCAACGGCTAAAGAACTAGAAACCATTCAATAGGTCCATGGAAATTTTATCACAAAATTGGGTCCCCCTATGCCATAGTTCCCATATCCATCTTGTTCGCCTCAAAATAACGCCTAAGAGTGGAAAATTTTGTCCACTTAGTACAAATGATATCAACCTCTACAAGATCAAACATATTTTCGATAGCCCTAAAGAACCCTATGTTAACATCAACATCATGTAAGCATGTAACTCTACCAAGCCTTTGCACGTACCACTTGGGGTTCAATGCATAGACAGTCATGTGCAAGGGAGTGCTAACTTTCTCCCATCTCTTTTGAATGATTAGCTAAATGTGCTCATTGTAGAATGCTAATGTGAGATCCTTCTCTCACATGACATCCTTCATTTGTTCTAGCATAGAATCAATGCACTCATACACCTCTCCAAGGCTAGGTGCAATGGTATCCCCATATCTAATGACTTTAAAAACTGAGTAATGATGGAGACTATGTATTTTGCATCACCCCAAAAAACATCACTCTTCACTACATCCTTCACCCTCTTCCCCTGCTCTGTCTTGGACTCAAGCCACTGATTCCATTCTGTTGTCATAGCCACTAGGTGCAATGCCTCTTACAACTCAAGAATTCTCTCCAAGAGAATGAAATAGGATGCATATCTAGTCTCGACGAGTTTCAAGAATTCCTTCCTAGAGAAGGTCCTAAAGAGTGCATGTGAAGGTGGTGGTTACAAATAAACATCTACACATCTCTAGCATCATTGACCACTACTTTTGATCCAATCAATCTTTCACATGTCCTTGAGGGAATTATTCATGGCATGCACACAACAAGGAGTCCACCAAATGTGTCTATAAGTTGTCTTAATCAATTTCCCTGCAACTTCACACAAATGGGTTGCATCTATCACTACTTGGACCACATTTTGTGGCCCAACCTCCTCAATAGAATCCTTGAGGATTTGAAACTAAAAATTAGCATCCTTATGATGCCTTGAACAATTATTTTCCTTAAGAAATTATGGGCCCTCTGAACATGTAACCATGATATTGATGAGTTGACGATGCCTAATCTTCGTCCACCCATCCATAACAATACTGCATCCATTTTCCAACCAACATTCCTTTATTTTCTCCATTAACACATTTATCTTGGAATAGTTCTTATCCAAGATTGTGGTCCTCAATTTTGTTTCCCTTGGTGGCACATATGATGGTCCTACCCTTGCTACTATTGGCATCGCCTCCTTATAATAAGGAGATCGAGCCACATGAAATGGAATTCCATTGGAAAAGAATAATTTTTCAATGGCATCATTTGCATCATCCTTCATCTACACATTGAATAACTCAGCTATTGGGTTAGGAGCATCAGTTGTCAATTTGTATTTCCCTTGAAGTAGAAGATGGCATACATATAAATTGCCTCTACAAACTAGAATTAGAATTGTGTGGTTGGATCTAATTACCCCTTGGCCTATGAGATAAAGAAATGGATATAGGTGTAACTACATTGTCTTCACCACCAACACCCCATAGCCTACATATCTCAACCCTCAATTTCAGGTTATTTAGTGATGCCAAAAACTTACATGCTTCCGCACCTTTTCCTTGAATATGAAGGTGGGCATTAACTCTAGTAATGTTGTCAAACCATTCAAGGCCACAAAAGTGGCACTTCCGCAACCTTGTGCCCCCAGATGTCCTAGACTTGCTTGTAATGTCCCCTTCTCAGCAGTGATCAGTGTAGTTGGTCGTTAGCCTATTCTGGAGGCTCGTAGGCTAGTTGGGAGTAGAAATTAGGGTTTCCTATTTTGTAGGAGGATGTTTTGGTAGTTTTGGAGGCTTGCATGATAGACTTTTGCTGTTTGAATTTTGTATTCCTTTTCGGTTTTTAGAGAGCTTCGTAGTGGTGTGACATGCAATTGAAACATAGGAATTTTTCGGACTTACTATTTTTAGTAAGTTGCAATGACTTCTCAAAATGTGGTTAAAATGCATTTGGACACACTAACTATTTCTAGTTGTATGCTATTTTTAGTTGTATGCTATTTTTAGTAAGTGTTATTTTTAGTAGGGTTTCAACAGGCCAGTTCAGAGGCTATTTCAGGTAGGTCAGTTTGAGCAATTGGTCATTCCACACTGTTGGAGCTATTTTTGGAAGTTAGAGCTTGTGATGGGTGCTTCTCTTGTGAGGTAAAATATTTTAATAAAGTGAAATTGTGATAAGCCTTGGTGGACGCCTTAATGGAGAAATAAATCATTTTTATAAAGTATTTCACTTTATTAATTTGGATGCCACATTATACTTTATTTGTATTTTTTGATAAAGTATATTGCCTTCATGAAATGGACAACTTGGAGAAGGTTAAAATGAAATGAAAATTACATATTATTGAAAAGTGAATGTGAATTTGAGTTAGGCGTCCATCTTGGAGAGAGTTAAATTTGAATTTGGAGAGAAAAGGTTATAAATATGAGTGTTGGGATTCATTCTTGTCATCCATGAATAAATTATAACAAAGTGCTGCCAAAATGGTGATTCAATTGCTTTGAAGAATGCATACCTCCTAGCTATCTTGGTTTCTTGCTTGAAAGATGGCAACTAGCTAAGAGAAAAGGTTGTTATTTACACTGAGGAACAGATGGAGCTCATTGTAATGAAGGTGTTTGAAGTTTTCTCAAGTTCTTTGATGTTTTTTGATGTTTATAGGTTGTTGGTTTTTCATGTGGCTATAGGTTGTTTTTGCTCATAACTCATTGGGCAATTTTTTGTTGGTTCTAGGTAGTGGCTCATTTCATTCCTATGGCCTAGGCATCCCTCTTTGCTAGTTTTCATATTTTATCATGAATCATTGGATTTGCTATTGCAGGTCGCCCCTCTTTCTAAGTCGTACCATGCATGTCATTACATTGGGATTTGTGCTTAATTCATTGTGGGGTGTTTGATGCAGTTTCAGTGTCTTGACTTGGTCGCCATCTCCGCTAGAGTCATTTGCATCCCATTTCATGTTAATCCGATGAGTTTTGGTGGAGTTAGGAGAATTTAGGTGTGTTTCATACTTGTTGGTCTGAGTTTAGTGCTTGTTGGTTTTGTATATCAGATTGTCAGAAGTATGGGTTTTGGGTGTGTTTTTCATAGTTGTGAGCTTGAGAAGTTTGGTGCAGCATATAATAATATTTTGGAGTGATTGGGCAGCAATATCTCATTGTTATTTGCAGATCATATCTTATTGTAAGACCAATATCAGTAGTATTGATTCAATCATCTTCTTTCTGCAACTTTACTTCTATAATTCCCACGATTGTGGAAGAGACAAGCCTCATTGTCTTTACTTTCAACATTTCTTTACTGTATTGCCCGCTGAACAAGCAGAAGGGGTCGGCAAGCTGCCCATACTTTACTTTTCATGCACTATGTAATTCTCATAATGTTGATCGGTTGAGCCGTCAATCTACTCCCGCTGAAGAAGTGGTCAAGTTGCATAATCATTGTATTTCAAGCATTTCAGTTTATTAGCTAACAATCCTCGACACCATATGCTCACACCTCACCTGTCATTGGGATCTTGTTGTACATTCTTAGTGTAGGGTTACTTTCATCAGTTGGTTTTGGTTTTGCTAATGTTAACAGGTGAAGTTGTTGATGTGAAATTTTGAAAAAATTGTAAGGGGGTTATTTCAGTGGTATCAAAGCCAAGATCCCACCATCCTGTGACCATCAAAGTTTAGTTGTCAGATGTGTTACAGAGAACCTAGATACTACACTAGAAGTCAGGCAAGAACTCAGTATTAGACTCCACCAATTCCAGAGGCAGAGACACTTTTAGAGGCTTTGAGAGATAAGAGATATCAAGTTTCCACAATCTATAATCATGAGTCAATTTTGCTTCTGGTTTTTATTGTGTTTGTGTTTAATGTCATCAACGTTTCAGATCACACTCCATGATCCATCATCAGGATGAAAGAGAGCATAAGGAAGAGAAATGAATTTTTGCAAACCCAAACCACCTAAAAAGTAGAGAAGTTAGACACAATTCAAGGAAAGAAATAATTAAGCAAAATGAAAATTGATAATAAGAAAAACATAATCCATAAAATAGAGCTAAAAAATTAAAAAATTAAAAACCAAATTCTAAGCTAGAGAAAGGAAAGAACAATAAAATTAAGCTAAGAAAAACTATGAGAAAAAGAACTAAGCCCAAAGAACATCAAGATCAAGAAAAACAATTAATCCAAAAAGAAACAAGCAAACAAAATAGAAACTACAAGAAATTACAAAAACCTCAAAGATCAAAACAATGAATGGGGCATAGAAGCCAACTAATAAAATAAGCAAAAAATACAATAAGAATTAAAAGAAAAAGAACTAACAAGAATAATTGATTAGAAATATAAAAAGAACACATAGAGAAACAAACAAACAAATAAAAAGCAAAAATAACAAAAATAATCAAAGAAAATACAAATGACAAGAACAATCAAAATAAATGAAAATGGACAAAAGACACAAAAGAAAAATATATGAATGTTCATAATCACAATAAAAGAAAAAGGAAAAAGACACAAACCAAAATTTATATATATATATATATATATATATATATGAAAAACTAAATTGTATTATATATGTAAGAACAATTAAATTAAATAATATGAATAAAAAACTAAATTGTATAATATGAAAACCTGAATTGTATAATATACACACAATTTGGTTTTTCTTGATCTTGATTGTTCTTGTCGTTTGTATTTTCTTTGATTATTTTTGTTATTTTTTCTTTTTATTTGTTTGTTTGTTTCTCTATGTGTTATTTTTATATTTCTAATCAGTTATTCTTGTTAGTTCGTTTTCTCTTTAATTCTTATTGTATTTTTTGCTTATTTTATTAGATGGCTTCTATGCCCCATTCATTGTTTTGATCTTTGAGGTTTTTGTGATTTCTTGTAGTTTATATTTTGTTTGCTTGTTTCTTTTTGGATTAATTGTTTTTCTTGATCTTGATGTTCTTTGGGCTTAGTTCTTTTTCTCATAGTTTTGCTTAGCTTAATTTTATTGTTCTTTCCTTTCTCTAGCTTAGAATTTGGTTTTTATTTTTTAATTTTTTAGCTTAATTTTATGGATTATGTTTTTCTTCTTATCAATTTTCATTTTTCTTAATTATTTCTTTCCTTGAATTGTGTGTAACTTCTCTCCTTTTTAGGTGGTTTGGGTCTGCAACAATTCATTTCTCTTCCTTATGCTCTCTTTCATCCTGATGATGGATCATGGAGTGTGATCTGAAACGTTGATGCTTTGAGAGATACTGGTAAAGCAATTGAAAACATGTCAAAAGGTCCTAGACTTTCAATGGAAGAAAGAGAAGCTAGAGCCGAAAGAAAATTTGATAATATGTTGGATATGATGTTGCACTTGTTAGCAAAATTGGATCAGCAAGCGACTCAAAATTTGTCCCAACCTCAGCAAAACAATGCTGGAGAAAATAGTAGCATCAATGGTAACAATGGTTCGGGGGTCAATGGGAGAGACAGAACTATTGGCCAACATGAGGCAACCTCTAGAGGATCAGCCCCTAGACCTCTTTTTCCTACCTTCACTCAAAGGGAGAAATCACCAACGGAGACCAGAGTACCTTTTGTGGATGATGCAAGACAAACCTACATGGAGTATGTCACTTTACCCCCTGATCTCAGAGACCAATGGACCTTTGATCAGTTCATGAACCAAAGAAATGAAAGGAATGGCGGAAGAGTTGAATACCATGCTCCTATGGGTCTCAAAATAGATTATCATCAAGCTCTTGGAAAGGTCATGGGTGCAGAAGCTTGAAAACTACCTTTCTCTTAGACCGATGCTTGAAGAAGATGTCATAAACTTTGTAACTTTGCACTTGGAAGGAGCTGCCCATGAGTGGTGGTATCATGGTTTGTTCACTCTTGGCCACAACTTCAATCAAACATATGAAGATTTCACCAATAGGTTGATTGAGAGGTTTGATACTAAAGATCCTGAAGTGAAGTTCCATGAGCTTACACAACTGAAACAACATGGCTCATTAGATGCATATATTGCGGATTTCCAAAGTCTTTATGTGATAGTGCCCAACATCACCGAAAGAAGACTTGTATTGTTCTAAGAAGGTTTGATGGAGCCATTGAAGGGGTGGGTAAAAGCATTCGATCCACCAAGTCTTGATGAAGCTATCAAGAAAGCTAGAAGCATGGAGTTGGTTGCCCCTAGGCCAAAATTTCAGTCCAAGCCTTTTTCTCATAAGAGAGATAAGAAGCACTCTTCAAACCTGCATAAGAAGTTTCCCTCTAAGTTGGATGATGAGCTTCATGAGAAGCTTAGAAAAGATGGAAAATGTTACACATGTAGAGAACCATGGACTAAAGTCCATAGATGTTATTGAAGAGGTCATTCTAATAACATGGAGGCCTATTATGATTTTGCATCAGAATCTGATTTTTCAGAGCAACAATCTTATTTTGGGGACAACGAAGAAGAAAGAGCTCCAAAAGAGTTCGATAAAGAGCAAGGAGTTGGGGGCACCATTGTTCAACTCTCTAGTTTTCAAAAGAATGAATCTTTCAAGGTTCGTGGTGTGATTGGAGGGAATTGAATTGTTGCTTTGATTGATACTGGAGCAAGACATAATTTCACTAATGGAGTGGTTGCAAAGAGAGGGCTCAAAACTAAAGAATTTGAAGGTTTCAAAGTCATGGTAGCGGATGGGTTTCATATTTCTTGCAATCGAAAATTTTCAAACATGTCTATGTAGTTGGGAAACTATGAAGTCAAAGATGACTTCTATGTTGTTAGCATTGGAGATACAGATGTTGTCCTTGGCATTCAATGATTACGATCTCTTGGAGAGATCTCTCTGAATCTGCAAAAAATGGAGCTAAAGTTTCAATCCGATGGAAAGAGGGTGGTGCTAAGAGGAATGTCAAATGGAGGCCCATGAATTGTATCTTTCAAAAGAATGGCGAGGTTGATTCAACATGATCAAGTTGAGTGGGCAGTGAAATGTGTGATTCTACCAGCTGACCCAGTTGAAACAAAGGGGCACTATCCACTTGATATTCAATCATTGCTCACTAAGAAGAGTAAGGTCTTTGTTGATCTACCTCCTAAGAGACCTTCTGAAAGGGCCAAGCCAGTTATCACAACCCCATACCAGTATACTAAGAAGAAAAAATATGAGATTGAAAAGAACATTAGAGAACTCTTGGAGATGGGTTTCATTCGCCCAAGTAAGAGTCATTTTGCTTCAGTTGTTGTGCTTGTGAAGAAAAAATATTGCACCATTTGCATGTGCGTGGACTACTATGCGTTGAATCAAAAAACAATCAAGAACCAATATCCCATTCCCAGGATAGATGAGCTACATGGAGCCAAGTTATTTTCAAAGATTGATCTAAGATCGAGTTACTATCAAATTCGTATGAGGGGATCAGATGTTGAGAAGACGACATTTCGGTGCCACTATGGGCATTTTGAGCTCTTATTCATTCCCTTTGGGTTGACTAATGCTCCTGCTACTTTCTAGTCTTGTATGAACCGAATCTTTCAGAAGCAGTTGAGGAAGTTTGTGTTGATTTTCTTTGATGATATTCTCATTTTTAGCAAGACTTGGGAAGAACATCTCAAGCACTTGGAGGAAGTGCTTAGCATCCTTGAATTAGAAAGTTTGTTTGCTAAAGATTCCAACTATGAATTTGGAATGACGAAGCTGCTCTACCTTGGTCGCATAATCAATGTTGAAGGAGTGAAAGTTGATCTAGAAAAGATCAAGGCAATCTTGGATTGGCCACCTCCAGAGAACTTGATGCAATTGAAGGGGTTCTTGGGTCTTTGTGGCTTCTACAGAAGATTTGTGAAAGGCTACTCTCAAATTATTGCTCCTCTTACTGATATCACTAAAAAGGGATCTTTTGTATGGTCAGAAAAGGAACAAGGTGTTTTTGATTAGTTCAAGCAGATTATGAGTTCGTGTCCAGTTTTGGCTATACTAGATTTTACCAAGCCATTTGAGTTGCAATGTGACACATCAGGAGAAGGAGTTGGTGTTGTTTTGATGCAAGAAAAACACCCTATTGTGTTTGAGAGCAGAAAACTAAGAGGTGTAGAGAAGACCTAATCCATCTATGACAAAGAAATGTTTGCAATCATGCATGCATTGGCCAAGTTTAGACAATACATGGTAGGGAGAAAATTTGTTGTCAAAATTGATCACAATAGCCTCAAACACTTTATGCATCAAAAGGACTTGAACTAAAGGCAGCAAAAGTGGGTGAGTAAGCTTCAAGCTTATGATTTTGAAATTGAGTATGTCAAAGGCAAGAACAGCATTGTGGCGGATGCACTATATAGAAGGCCTCATTTGAGCTCATTGTGTGAGCTTACTGTTGATTGGGAGTTGTTGCTTGCTAATTATGCCAAAAATTAGTTTGCAACCAACATTATTGAAGGTACTTTTCATGATGAAAGGTACAAATTGGTTGATGGTTTGATATACTACAAAGGGAAAATATTCTCGGTACCTGAATCCAAGATCAAAAAGAAGATTTTGCAAACTTTTCATGGCATTCCACTTGCTGGCCATCAAGGTTATTTCAAGACCTATAGGCAGATTCATGAAAAAAATTCATGGAAGGGGTTGAAAGATGATGTCTTGTGCTACATTAACGAGTGTCACACTTGCCAAATGAACAAGAATGAGCATACTTTTCCATCTAGTTTGTTGCAACCTCTACCTATTCCCAACAAAAAATGGGAAAGTATATTGATGGACTTCATCACGGGGTTGCCAAAAGCTTAGGGAAAAGATTGTATCTATGTTGTGGTTGATAGATTAACCAAGTTTTCTCATTTCTTTGCAATTACTAGTTCATTTTCAGCAGCTCAAGTTGCAGATTTGTTCTTTCATGAGGTGTTTAGATTGCATGGGTTGCTGAAAAACATTGTGAGTGATAGGGACAACAAGTTCCTAAGCACCTTTTGGCAAGAGGTTTTCAGATTGAGTGGTACAATGCTCACTTCAAGCACTAGTTATCACCCACAGATTGATGGACAAACAAATATTGTGAACAAATGGTTGGAGGGCTATCTCAAAAACTATGTTTCGGAGTAGTAGAAGTCTTGGGTGAGATGGCTTCATTTAGGAGAGTATTGCTACAATTCATCCTTCCACATGTCTATCAGAATGTCTCCATTCATGGATCTTTATGGATATGAGGCCCTTAGCTTTGTTGATTTGATGTTTGGTGATAGCAAATCCCCTCAAGCAGGGATATGTTGCAGCAGAGAAGATATTTTAAAGTCTTTGAAGAACAATCTCTAGATAGCATAGAATCAGCAGAAGATGTATGTTGATTAGCAACGTGTTGAGTGCACATTTGAGGTTGGTGACGTGGTCTACCTTAGACTCCAGCGTTATAGACAGTCTACTCTTAAGAAGAGTGGAGTAGAGAAACTCAAGCACATTTCTATGGGTTGTTTAGAGTCATTAAGAGAGTTGGTGCAGTGGCTTATGAGTTGGAGCTACCAACGAGTAGCAAAATTCAATGTCTTACACGTGTCTCAATGCAAGAAGGCACTTGGACACAATGGTGTCACTTCTTCTAATTTGCCTCCTTTGGATGAGGAAGGATAGTTGGTTTCGGTTCCAAAGGAGATCATCGATTTCAGAGAACGCTCTTTGAGGAGATGGATAATCAAAGAGTATTTGGTGAAGTGGAAGAATTTGCCTATTGAGGATGCTACTTGGGAGAATGAGGAGATCTTGCAGCATCAAGACTTGCGATTTCTTGAGGACAAGCAATCTTGGGGAGGGCGGTTTGTAATGTCCCCTTCTCAGTAGTGATTAGTGCAGTTGGCCATTAGCCTATTCCGAAGGCCCATAGGCTAGTCAGGAGAAAAAATTAGGCTTTCCTATTTTGTAGGAGAATGTTTTGGCAGTTTTGGAGGCTTGCATGTTGGAGTTTTGCAATTTAGATTATGGATTCCTTCTGGGTTTTCAAAGAGCTTCGCAGTGGTGTGACATGCAACTGAAACAAAGGACTTTTTCGAACTTACTATTTTTAGTAAGTTGCGACAACTGCTCAAAATGTGGCTAAAATGCATTTGGACACACGTACTATTTTTAGCAGTATGTTATTTTTAGCAGTGCTATTTTTAGTAGTGTTATTTTTAGCAGGGTTTTAGCAGGCTAATTCAGAGGCTATTTCAGGCAGGTCAATTTGAGTAGTTGGTCATTCCGCACTCTTGGAGCTATTTTTGGCAAGTCAAAGCTTGTGATGGGCACTTCTCTTTAGAGGTCAAATATTTTAGTAAAGTGAAATTTTGATAAGACTTGGTGGACGCCTTAATGGAGAAATAAATCATTTTTATAAAGTATTTCACTTTATTAATTTGGATGCCACATTACACTTTATTTGTATTTTTTAATAAAGTATATTGCCTTCATGAAATGGACAACTTGGAGAAGGTTGAAATGAGATGCAAATTACAAATTATTGAAAGGTGAATGTGAATTTGAGTTAGGCATCCATCTTGGAGGGAGTTGAATTTGAATTTGGAGAGAAAAGGTTATAAATATGAGTGTCGAGCTTCATTCTTGTCATCCATGCAGAAATTATAACGAAGTGTTGCGAAATGGTGGTTCAATCGCTTTGAGGAACGCATACCTCCTAGCTATCTTGGTTTCTTGCTTGAAAGATAGCAACTAGCTAAGAGAAAAGGTTGTTCTTTACACTGTAGAATAGATGGAGCTCATTGTAGTGAAGGTGTTTGAAGTTTTCTGAAGTTCTTTGATGTTTTTGATGTTTACAGGTTGCTAGTTTTTGATGCGGCTATAGATTGTTTTCGCTCATAACTCATTAGGCAATTTTTTGTTGGTTCTGGGTAGTGGCTCATTCCATTCCTATGGCCTAGGCGTCCCTCTTTTTTGGTTTTCGGATTTTATCATGAAGCATTGGATTTTCTATTGCAGGCTGCCCCTCTTTCCAAGTCATATCATGTCTATCATTGCATTAGGATTCGTGCTTAATTCATTGTGGGGTGTTTGATGCAGTTTTAGTGTCTTGACTTGGTCGCCATCTCCCCTAGAGTCATTTGCATCCTATTTCATGTTAATCTGATGAGTTTTGGTGGAGTTAGGAGCATTTAGGTGTGTTTCATGCTTGTTGGTATGAGTTTAGTGCTTGCTAGTTTTGTATATCAGATTGTCAGAAGTTTGGGTTTTGGGTGTGTTTTTCATAGTTGTGAGCTTGAGAAGTTTGGTGGAACATATAATAATATTTTGGAGTGATTGGGCAACAATATCTCATTGTTATTTGTAGATTATATCTTATTGTAAGACTGATATCAGTAGTACTGATTCAGTCATCTTCTTTCTACAACTTTACTTCTATAATTCCCACGATTGTGGAAGAGATGAGCCTTGTTGTATTTACTTTAAGCATTTCTTTACTATATTGCCCATTGAACAAGCAGAAGGGGTCAACAAGCCGCCCATACTTTACTTTTCATGAACTTTGTAGTTCTCATAATGTTGATTAGCTAAGTCGTCAATCTACTCCCGCTGAATAAGTGGTCGAGTTGCATAATCATTGTATTTCCAACATTTCAGTTTATTAGGTAACGATCCCCAGTGCCATATGCTCACACCTCACCCATCATTGGGATCTTGGTGTACATTCTTGGTGTAGGGTTACTTTCATTAGCTGGTTTTGGTTTTGCTAACACCAACGGGTGAAGTTGATGTGAAAATTTGAAAAAAATGTAAGGGGGTTATTTCAATGCTCGATGATTTTGTTGCAAATTATTTCAAAAGATACTTAGGATCAAAGGACCCTTAGCATACTCTTCTTGTAATGTGGAGGGGAAATTCATAATTGCAGTTGTACTAGCCATGGAACTTGTGGTTTGAGTCACACAGTCACCCCTCTCTGCTTCCACATTTTCATCAGCCTCAGGTGCATAATCAAATTTAGTTTCACTATGAGAGTGAAACCCAACCTCATCCTCACACATGCCATGAGAACTCATTGTGACACTACAATAAACAATATAATAATTTAAAATTCAAACTATGCATGCAGCTGCATAGCATAACGCAAAGAATTAAGATAATTTCTTTTTTTTTCTTACTCCACATCGTATGAAGCGCAGGAGCAGAGGATACACATAAAAATATTTGTTCTTAATCTTTTTCAACCAAGGATTTCACTTTTGTTTTTCTTATTTTAGGTTGCACAAAGCGCAGAAGCAAAGGATACACAAAAGTTTCAACATAGATTGACAAAAGTTTAAATCTTGATGACAATGTTAACAATGAATATTGAACAATTAAAGTTTAATATGTTATTTGCTAATGCACTTGCAACCATGTCTATGAAATTATGAATGAAATTAAAATATGAATTAGAATATGAAACTAGTTAAAAATAAATAATAAATTAATAATAATCATGGAATCCTACCTCAAAAATCCTCCCAATTTGGTGTAGAATCCCTCTTCTAAGCTTCTTCCTCTTCTTCTTGCTCCTTGACTTTCTTGCACTTGCAACACTTTACTCTCACTCTTCCACTCCTTCACTCTCTCTTTTTCTCCTCTTCAACATTGGTGTTGGAATGAGTTTGTGAGTGATTGTGAGGATTTGAGGGGGTCTTATAGGGTTTGGGAGGGTTTGGTAGGGCCCACTTGCTATTAAGGTTAGGGTTTGGGCGCCCAAATCAAAAAAAGTAAAAGTTTTTTTTTTATTTGGCACTTTTTGGGCCTGCCTGCCTTGAGAGATGCTTGGGCATCCCCAAGATAGTTGAGGGACTCTTGGGAGTCCCCCGGGCATCCCAGTGGTGACTGGGCGGAGGTGGCTTTCTAGTGGGGGGACATCTCCCCCACGTCCCCACATCTTGAAGACATCCCTGTCTTGAAAGCATGGAGATTTGGGGGAGGGAGGGTGGCTAGGGGATTTAGGAGAGGGGAGGTGGTTGGGGAGGGACGGAGGAGGAGGAGACATGTCCCCATGGTACATTGATTTTTTATTTATAGTAAGACAGATTGTAAACTATGCCAACAAATCTCTGAAACAACTATGCATTATGATATAAAGGTTTATGTAGGGTGCCATTAATCCTATTGAAACCATGCATTATGACATAATGGTTTATTTAGGGGACCATTAATCCAATTGAATGTAAATTACAGGAATTTAGAAACTACTGTAGATTTATCCAAAGGATTTGTACACATATGAGGACTCGTGCTCCAACAATTTTAACTAACCTCTATATACGATACACTTGCCCTTCAAACCATTGAGCAATGTTTAATCAACATCCTTACATGCAAGACATACTAATGCAAATTCCCAGTTTCCAGCACTACAAACCATAAAACTATAAACTTCAAGAAATCCTTGCAATCACTGGAATGAAAGTCTTCACATGTGGAACATGCAGCAGGAGTATATCAAAGTCTGGGGCAAGGAAAAAGGGGAACATTAATGAAATCCATATAATATGATAGCATCTCTTGGAAGTCAGGGTCTAACACCAAAATGTCATTATGCAATTCCTCATTTTTACAGATTGTAGTGCACACCAGTATTGTTAATTAGGCTCTAACACCAAAATGTCATTAAGCAATTTCCCAAATTTTATAGATTGTACTGCACAATCAGTATTGTTATAAATAAAGACGTAATTTTTAATTTACTTTCAAGAGGTTGAAGTGAAACTTTGTATAGTTGCAGTTAAACAATAGTAATATCTCAATAAGGATTATCTAAATATATATGTGTATATGTGTGAGAGAAATAGGGAGAGAGCAATATTCTTCAATATAACCTATTAAAGTGCATCTGAGAAATAGATACATTTTTGTAGATGCTTGGTTAATGGCTCAACACCCTCTGGAAGAACAATTGCCAAGACCTTTAGATTAACAGTCTAAGGAAGAAAAAATATCAATATAATTCTTTCTATGCCCTAGCCAAGAACCATCCAAGGTATACTCTATATCCTTGGTGGAACATAAACTGTATGCTCCCTTCTCCAATACCCACTGCCTTCCTTGCACTTTCATTCAAATAGTTCCAATGATATCCCCAAGTATAAAGCCATATTTATAATAATCTTTTGGAAGTTGCTATTAGCCAACCTAGTCATAACATCTCAAATTCTTATTTGTTTTGGTTACAATATTTAATCTCCTTTCATAGAGGCCTTTTATAAAGTATTTCAATATTCTTTTACACTCCCTTTTATAACAGGAACACCAATTTAGTGTTGTTCCTTTTCAACTTCAGCAGTTCCATTAAGGTTCCCCCTCAACAACCAATGTTAGTTTTCACAATTTATAGGAACTGTCAAACCACCATATCCCTCTTTAACACAAACACGATGGTTCTCGTATCCTACAGAGAACATTGTCTTGCACTGGCCCTTTCTATATGTTTATTGTTGTCATCTCTCCTATTAATCCAAATTTCAACTATGATAAGAGAAAATGGTGGTTGTTAGACATGACAAAACAAATTCATTCTCATTTTTGTTTTCACATTAATTTTTTATATACCCACTTAGACTCGGACTTGAGAAACAAGTCCATTCTCATTTACAATTCCACATTAATAAAATGTCATCATCAGAGACCTCCTCCTCTCTTCCCTCAAAGCTAATTCTTTCCCACCAATTAAATGAAGTAATCAATTTAATGGCTCATTTCTCCATAATCTTTGATGAAGCCTACCATCCTCAACATATAGGAGTCAGAATGGGTAGCCTATGTAATAAGGTTTCAGGTTTAAAGCCATCTTCAAACAACAACCATTATTCCAGATTCACTTTCCAATGAACCATCCAGACACACCAGTGTTCCACGGGGACGCGTCCCCCTCAAAAAATCACCCGCACCCGAGATGGGGACGTTTCTGAGACGGGGAAATGCCTAGGAAACGTCCCTCCGCTGTCCCCCCATCCTCTCCAAGTTTCTCTGTCGTTTCCTAGAAGTCTCCTCCTGGAGGGAAACATTTCCTGGCCATTTCTATCAAGGAGACTCTAGGGAAACTTCTAGGAGACTTCCAAACGTCCCCCCGACCCCAAAGAAACTTCTAGGAGACTGCCAGGTGTGTAGATTTTTAATATTTTATTTTATTTGTATTTTAATTTTTGTTTTTTTTATTTATTTACCCTAGGGCATGTGCGGCTCCAACGATTTACACTGTACAGTATGCAAAATGTGGAAGCAATGGCAAGGCACGTGAGTTGCTTGATTGAATGCCTCAAAGAGTTGTCATCTCATGGAATGCAATGACCGAATGCCTCAAAGAGCCGTCATCTCATGGAATGCAATGACTAAATGCCTCAGAGCCGCCATCTCATGGAATGTAGTGACGTGGTCAATGACTAAATTCCCATGTAGAGTGGAGACAGTTAACATGTTTGGTTTGTAAACCAAGTGTTTGGACAGAATTGTACCCAGACTATATGTTGAATGCTTCAATATTTGGGATATCTTTCCACTCCAAATATCTTGCATATATCCTCCAACATCAAACATACATCTTGTAGGAACCTAATTTGGTCTTACATAGATGTTAAAAACTCAAACCAATGTTAATCTATTATCTTAAAAAGCATCGTAATATATATTTGAAATCAAGAATACCCCTGGATGCAACTTAGGCTTCTACAGTTATATAATTATATTGTTATACATCTTTTTATAACTAACTTTTCAAGTACTATATGTATTTTAGCACCAATAACCGTCCCACCCCCACCCCCCAACAGCCGTCCCCGAAACGCGTCCCCCATTGTCCCCCCGTCCCCGTCCCCAAAACTCCGTGGAACACTGGGACACACCCAATCAGTGAAAAAGAACAATTAATATTCACCCAAGTAGAAAAGTAACCATTTGGATTCAGCCATCCAGATAGTGAACCGCCCAGATCCATTCTAGTTCTACTCTGATTTCATTTTAAACCCATATACCCTTGCTGACTTTGTAAAAAGCCAATAAATTTCTGTTATCCATGGCAGCTCCTTTCTTCCATCCCCTCTAGCTGATTCATTCTATATACCCCAAATTTTACGCCCTACATATTTGTGACTAACTTGCAACATTTTAAAGATACAAAAAACATCCATGATCAAGGCTCATGAATTCAGGACGCAAAGAGCTAAAAACAAAATATATAAGCATGTGTATGCAATGTCAAGCATTTTCCATTTGAACTGGGAGTAAACTACTAGCTTCATGCTCTCTTTATTTTGAACACAAGGGAGAAAATCACAATTACAGAACAAAAAAAAAAAGTTGATGTTTTATGTAGTTTGTTGAGCACCACTACTCAATCAAATGAGTGTATAATTACATAAAACTGCCTGGCAGCATATCTGTTAATCAAACATTTGTAATAAAGATTTGTTATTTAAGAAGGGTGTTTGAGCACAAATTTGAAATTGCTCCATGAGCTCCAAATATAGAAGATCCATTTGTAGGGCAATTGCTGGAGGAGTTTTGATTGAGTATTGGATGCATAAATGTTGCCCTCTTCAAGTTTCAACTAAATTATCCAAATTTTGGCCTAATCCCATATTATCAAAAGCTTTCATAGAAACACGTGAGTTTCATCAGTGAAACAGAATTGTACTCAATATGCGTTTAAGTCATTTTCACACAAAATATACATAGAAATTGCTCCCCTAGTTTGGCTCAAATTTTGTCCAAACTGGAATGCTTTTTAATGTAAGTGTAAATGCAAATCAACTACTTTGTTAGCTTCATCATGCAGTAAATGCCTACAGAAGAGGTAGAAAGATGTTTTACTTTTATCACAGGATCAAAAAATGGTAAATGCAAACCTTGTATCAAGACCTTAACATATTACAAAATGAGTAGTACCCATACCGTGAGTGACAAATTTTAATCGCTTCTGAGATACCAGGTGATGGGCAACTCATATGTGACAGTTTTTCACAATTACTAATTTAAAATAAAAACTAAATAGAGTGTAGTATGAGGCCCTGGTTCTCTGGAACTGTAATGTGAAAGGAAGAAAATGTTTATGAAATCCATCACTGGAAAAATCCTGAGTATGATCAAGATTGGAATGATAATGCTCTTGATGCCACTGGAAATCAATCTCAATTGTAGATCTGAATTGTGCGGTAAGTGGGAAAGCTTTCTTCTTTCTCCAATCCCACATTATCGGACCTCTGCTGAATAAGAAAGCTGAAACAACCACCAGAGTTGTACAATAATCAGAGTCTATTATATTAGCCAAGAGTACTAGAAACTGTTACAAAAGCAAAGAAATCTGATGAAGTCGCCTTCTCAAAATTTTCCTATACAGATACTTTATTTCCAAAATCTCATTCCTCCACAGTGCTATGTTTGTTTTTCCCCAATTGGTGTTCCCAAACAAAGCACTAATAGCATGATGATTTTACCAAAAATACCTCTGTGAAAATATTCGGATTGGCTTCTCTTAGGCATGGAATGGAAGAATTGGATGAAACATAGCATGAAAAATTATGATTTTTATAATATATGATTCTTCCAATGGTTAATATGTAATTCCTTTTGCTATTTCAAAAAAATGTGCAACATTCTCTTCTGGTGTACCAACTACCACACCATGCCCTAGATTAAGGATATGTTTGTATTTTCCGGCTTTTGCCACTGTGTCATAAATTCGTTTTTTGATAAAATCTTTTGATCCAAAAAGTGCACCAGGATCCACATTTCCTTGCACTGCAACATTTTCTCCCAATCTTTTCCTAGCTTCTGCCATATCAACCTTCCAATCTAAACTAATAACATCAACACCAGATAAGTAAAGCCTTTCCAGCAATCCTCCAGATCCACTGGCATACAGAATTAAAGGCAAGCTTGGATGGGTTCTTTTCACAGAATCGACAATGTGTTTCAAATAAGGAAGACTGAATTCTTCAAAATCCACTGGACTAAGCTCTGTTGCCCAGGAATCAAAAATCTGAACCGCTTGAGCTCCACTGTCAGCTTGATATTGAATATATTTTACCATAGATTCTGCAAATATTTTCAGCAATGCATGGAGAACCTGCATGTGAAAGATACTGTATATCAATTTTTAATTTTTTAATGAAACAATGCTGTTAGAAAACAATGTCGCTTTTATACTTAAAGTTCCAACAAATTTAATGTTTTGTATTTCAGTGTCTTATCAAAGCAAGGCATAGTCGCATTCTTAATTGAAGTTCAAGTTATAGTAGTTATGTCATAGAAGTTTACCCAATTTGACAATTTACTACACAACATAGTTTGAATCAAGGCAGACATTGAAAAACTCTATGTATTTTCTGCTTTAGGTTGAAGATTTTGAACCTCCACAAAATAGTCAATTTGGTAGCATAGAATTTCAATTTAGCACCAAATAATTTTTTAACCCATACAAGGCACATTTCAATCTAGAGATTATAGTTAAACTGGCCAGTTTATTACATAAATGAATACTTGTCCAACCAGTAAAACACAAAGTCAAATAAGATGTCCCAAATATCAATCTATGAAAACACAGATCAGTCAACTTGCATGTATTGCATGAAAAAACTAAGTAGCACATATGTTAATTCTTCTGTAGATAGAGACTTCAATCAAATGGACAAGCTGATAAAATCACCTCTGTTAGTAATAAAACAACATGACTCAATTATGACGTTAGAAATTTACATGATCTTTAATTCTTAGGAAGAACATAGTATCGTCGACAAAACCAAGCTGGGTTTTTTTCCAATTAATTACTAATTACTTGAGGATGTTACAATATTGAATTGTGGAAAATTCACCTACTTTTCTCATAGCAAAATGAGACATCCTTTATTGAAAAAATCAGAAATAAAATTTTATACAATAATAAATGTACAAAAGTGACCAAAATAAGTCAATGGAACTAGAAAGAGCATCCAACAAATGTATTATTATGTATATAATCTTCGATAGAAAAGAAAGACATGAGTAGGGTGGTTCCTGAAGCATCGCCCACAATACAAAAAAAGTGACCAAACAAAATGAAAACAAAAACACAACATTACCAATTCGGGTTTGCAGGTTTGCAGGTTTGGTTCCACAGATTTGGCCAAACAAAAAATTGGGGTTGGGTTCATTTTGGGTTTGTCCATTCAAATATATATATATAAGCATCTATATTTAAACTTTGTTTAACCATTAAATTTTTAAAAGTTTAACAAGTTCATTGTTTGTTAAAATTTAAAAAGATATTTCAAATTTTCAACATTTATACAGCTAAAACGTTTTAATAAAGTATTTTAATAGAATGTAAACACTTTGTATTTCCCCTAGGCCCCAGCTATACTAATTCAATAATTGCTAAATCACAAGTGGACAGAGTCAAACAATCATAACAATTGTGGGCCATTGTATGCCAAACAAGCAGGATGTTTTCATTAATTTAAAGTGTTTTAATGTTTCAGCATAGTATATGATTGACGATCATTCTAGAATTAACATGAAATGACATTTTTCTTTTCTTTATATATATATTGAACAAACCAAATTACAAGGAATAAGAGCTACCATCAGGTAGCTACATTCATCTTCATCCCTGCCATTCTTTAGAGCCAGCCGGAGATGATGCTGGCCATACAGAAAAAATAAAAAATAACCCACCTTACTGGTTTGCCCGACCACACCCTGTCCACACCCAAAAATGGCATTTGGCTTCAAATATGAGAAAAAAGAAAATTAAAAAAATAATTAAAAACTCTGCATTTTTCATGTGGATGCACTCCGTTATTGTTTGGGTTCAGAAAATTTCTCCCGAGTTTGTCAAGATGATGTTACACCCCATTTCATCATTACTAAGTTACTTTTACCTTCATTAGTAAAAATGTTGATTAGAGCCAATAGTTACTATAATATGTTTACCAAGTGAATGAAATATTGAAAAATGCAATAAGACGTTATTGTTTTTAAAGGCATGATTATGTTTTAGATTGATGAGATGCGATGAAAGAATATGCATTGCAATGAGAATATTTGAATGCTTTGTCAATACAAATGTTTTATGATACTAATGTATTACATGTGAACGGCTAACTACTTTGGCAAGGTGTAAGTTGAATGCAGGAACATAATTGAGCCTTCAGGTATGCGAGGGGAAGTATCACTTAGGAGAAGAATTTGGTATGGTAACCTTTAATGAAACCTAACTGAGCTCTCACATACTCACTTATAGTATGGTTGAGTCAAGTCGATAGTTTGGTTAATGGTAAGTCATCCCTTAGTCTTGAATTAGAAAGGTTATGATTTTAATGGGGAACATTTATGTTTCAATTTGTGTGTATGATCGAGTCTTTATTTGGGTGAAAGTTCTTCCTCATATGTTTATATTATTATAAGTATATGCTAAATGATGAAGTATATATACCTTGTACATATACATCAATCGAAGATTACATGAATAAATGTGTTGTAATATGAATATTGAAATAGCAATATATATTAGTATTTCGATAAAAGTTTATATATATATTGAATGTATATGTGTGTGTGTGTGTGTGTGTGTGTGTGTTTTGGAATTAAAGTAATGATACATATGTATGTAATAATATATATATATATATATATATATATATACGTAATGGTAAAAACGTACATGCATACATACATACATATATATATTAATATACGTTTAAAATATGATTGTTAAATAAACATATATATATATATATATATATATATATATATATATATAACAAAGAATGTTATATTACATATATATATTAATAATATATTATATATATGTTTCTATATAATTTAAAGTATTTTAGATATGTCCTAAATAGATGGGGTACATATATGGTGCAGCCCATAGAGAAGAGTAGAGCTTTAATAAAAGCCCATGATACAAGGATATATCTACGTCTTTTTAGTAAACCAAACTAAGGGCTGTGCCTATATACATGTCACCATCCAGGATGAGATATCAATGTTTTTAAATATTTGAAAGAGCGAGCAGCAAAATAACTAGGGCGGGGGCCATATGATGTAGAAGTCTTACTTTAAAAGCCAGCAACATAATCTAATGATGCGCATAAATAAATGTGCTTATGTGAGGAAATCAAATGCAACGCTTGAGTACCATATAGGCTAAGTCAGTAATATTTAGTGGTGTAAAAGGTCGTGTGTATAGCAGATTGGGAGATAGCATTTGCATAAAGACTTTAAATGCTGAATAACATAAAAAAAAAGATACACCATGATTCAATGCATGAAGTAGAATGCAGTGCATATAGACTTGAAGACCAAGTCAAAGAGCTTTAAACGCAAAAACAAGAATAAGACTTATTCTACTATGAAAGAACAGCAACCAAATTAATAGGGAATGGGCCGTTTTGGTGGCACCAACTTGTGAATTGCTTAAACCAAATAGAAGTCTGTTGCTGCAAGACGATTTGCTGATTGATAAACATGTGCTAAAATGAACAGGTCAAACCATAGTTGGCTCAATAAGAGGTCAATCTGTTGTTTTATTAGCTGAGTATTTACTTGAATCACTGCCACCTTTTTATTGAAAGTGCTGAGTCGAATTATGTTGCTGTGTGGTGTCAATTTGCTTAGCATACCTGTAGGCACCATTGTCTCATGTTTTTGTATAAATAGATGAGCTATTCTCTTCATTTGGACGCCCAATTCACTTGCATTCTGCTGCATTTTATCTGCTTTATTCTTGCTGAGAGTTTATTGTGAAGAGAGAATTCTGAGGATAGTATTGAGAGATATTTCTATAAGAGGAGTTGAAGAATTGTTCTTGGAGAGATTGAGCTAGGAGTCAGCTTGTTCAATTGGGATTAGCATTTTACAGGCATGTTGAATCTGATCTTTTATACTTTATATACTTTGAAAAGATTGAGTGTCTTTGATTGTTTGCTGGGAGAAATGTCTATTGTTTATCATAAAATGATTATTGTCTTCTTTGGTTGTAAGTGATGGATTGATGACGAATCTAGATAGGAAATGTATTTACTTATTTGATATTACTAAGTGTTCCATGTTATGGAATAGGTATCTATGATAGTATTAAATACCATATCAAAGATAGAGCTTATATAGGCAATGCTTGTTATGCTTGCATGATCTTGTTTGTCACTTGCTTGAGAAACCCATCTATTAGGTTAATACTTTTACATACCCTATATGGGAATCTAGATGATGATGTTTCTATTTAGATTAAACATAGCCTACACTCTACACTATACGTATAAAGATCGTGAAAGGTATCGATGTTATGAGGTAACTTAACACTGTTAGCTCATAATGCTAGGAAAACCTTGGAAATGATAAGGGTTAGCAATACCACAATAGTGATGGTGTGATAGACATGTCGTCATAAGATATGACGTCATGCAAACCATATTGTTAACATATACTTAAATGATCACTTGCTCGTTACTTTGTTGGGTTGTTTATGATCTTTATTTAAAACTCATAGAATGAGAATAACCTATCTAATCGGATTGATCATTGATTGTTGGATTTATCTTTTGAATGAAGTCCTTTATTGAAGAAATTATACTTTTGACGAAATTCGTTTATCGTTGATTTATACTCATAACATGAAGTCATTTTCTTGACGAGAATCTACTTTTGAATGAGTCACTTATTGATATAAGTATTCTTTTAATTGAGGCCAATTATCGTTGAGATTGTGTTTTTGAGCTAAGGTCATTTACTGATGAAATTATACTTTTGATGTGAACCATTTATTGTTGTGATATATTCCTAAATGAAGTCATTTATTGATGAATATATGTGATAAGATGAAGCTTATGTGGCTATACTTAGTTTATGAAGTTATTATTCGTAAGTTAGAGCCATGACAGTTCATAGGCTATTCCAGGGAATAGAGTATCCAATGAAGGGATAGCTTATGCATGAGAAATATCCAAAGAAGTAGCATTGTAAGTTTAAAGGAGAATAGGTTGATCCTGGGGTTAAAGATTATCTCATGAAGGAATTACCTATGCATAATGTATAAATGATCTTAAGCCAAATCGAGCTAGGGAAGTGTCTGTGATTTAGGATGACTTTTTATATGAAGCTTTGGCCAAAGTAGTGTAATTTGCCACTGGTTACGTTGTCAATTTGACCGTGCTCCTTTTATGCATGCTAGTTCAAGATTTCCATACAAGTTAGGATGTATACAAGTTCTAGTCATGTAGGGCACAACACTGAGCTCAGATAGGCCATAGTTATGAGGTTATCAAACCAACTTCGTTGAAGGGAGGGCCATCTTACCATATGTGGTAGAGTGCGAGGGACTGCATAAGAGTCTGTGGTTGGCGGAAAAGCGCTTGAGTGATGCTTCTTGTTGATGTGTTTTTCGTTACCGCACCAACACAGAATAAAGTTTCTAACAGATACTCTATCCTCTCTTGATCGAAGTATTTTGTACGCTAAGATTGCAAGAAAGATCGTACGTTCAACTCCAAGGTTCCGGTAATGCAATAGAATACCCTCAGTTGGTTCGTTGTGATTTGCTGGTATTTCAAGGGGACTTACGGAATTGTTCAACGGCGGAGAAAGGAATTCAAATGCTCGAAAGGTTTGTCTATAAAGTTCTTGTTTCAGAAGGTACTGAATGAAAATGGTGCAAGGTTAAGAAGGCTTTAATCTACTCTAAGGCGTGGGACATGGCGATCAATTCTCGCAGACTTCAACTAGGCTCCGCTTTGCCTCACTTCGGACAGCTTCCACAGAACTGGTGCAATCTTCAAAGGAGTAGCTCAAGGTGATCAGATCACGACTTAGCATGAAAATACCATCACAACGACGCATATAAACATACAAATCATGATCGAAGTTAAGTACACGATATTCCAGTTGACCACACAAGGTGCATTCACCATCAGTGAACACACTAGTGGTATGGATAGATGAAGTTTGCTCAAATTGAAGACCACATTCCACAATTACTAACTACTACTTGCATGAAATGAAACTTATTCTACTTTAAGATTCTATTTGAATCGGAAGGATGAAGAAATCTTGCTAGCTGCTCACAACAAAAGATGAAATCATCATCAATGAAAACTCTTTTTATTGAGAGAGTGTTCACAACAACTTCTTACAAAGTATTCAAAGGGAAGACTTTCCTTCCTTTCCAATCTACACTATCAATCTATACTAAGCTATCTCTAAGTTGTCTCCCTATCTTCCTATCTCTAAGCTAATCTAATGTCTACTCTAATCTCTATTGTCTAATCTAATGAGGTACAAATGAGGGGGGGATTCCCCTTTTATAGATAGCCCAGTCCAATGGACAACTCAGATTACAATTGGCTGGATGGCCCAGATTGTGCCACCTCAGCCCTAAACAAGATTCACCCTAAAAACCTCCACCAAGAGGAGTGGGGTAATAAATGAGCAATTAATGGCCACATCCTCTAGAAGATTCCTGTCTGGAAACGCATCTCCACTGTTCTTCCTCTTGACTGCAGACTTGATCAAATAGCTTCAACTTCTGGCATGGCAGGCACGTTCTCATTTTGAAATTCCAAGACTGCAACCTCATTCTTCTACTTGATGATGATTTTTCTCCTTGATGTTGTTCTTCAACTTTGAAATACTTGATGGTGACCATTAACGCTTGGGTTTCCATCTTTCCCTCCATCCCGAGCTTTGAAAACATTTCTTCTTTGCCACTCGCCTGACTGCATCAGGTGCAACACTTAGCCATTTCTTCCAACATGCAACTTTTCTTCTTTGGAGGTTGTAACGTTGTCTTGGAGTATCTATTCCATCTCTTCAAGTCATCACCGTTTGGTCTCGACATTCCTCCTGCAAAACAAGGAGAAGAGCATCAGAACACTTCATAATATAAACTTACCCTACTTACCTGATTCTCATGCTTTACCTGAGTGATCTCCGAATCTGATAGGGTTCATCGTTTTTCTCTAGCCAACTTTGCTTTTAAATTCCTCTTGCCTTAGAATATTTCCACATTATCATTCATCCCCCTTAGGGCGCATATGGAGACTTGAGCTTCCATTTTCATTCCTTAGAGAATTTCACCTATCTTATACTCCTTGGGCGTACTTCACTTTAGCATTTTGAAATCACCCTGTGAAAATATTAATTCAATTGCTCCCTTTTCATTTCACTGGCTGAGGCGTTCACTTTGATATTTCATCCAACTCTGGCTCGAGAAAATTGTTTTCATCAGGAATTTGACCAAAAATCATCTAGGCAATTACTTTCAAATTCATCCGCCAAGGCATTTTATTTTCACAAACATTTATTTCTTTGCCTTAGAAAATTTCTTAAATTTTCCCTAGGAAATTCATCAATCTAGTGCCCATCAAAATCTTCACCTCGGAATCCTTGGCAAGCTGCGGAAGACTTTGCAATCAATTCCTTGTTGCAGATGTTCGATATCCAGAAGAAAATTTCCTTCAGAAAGCATCAAATCCATGTGTCTACAAACGAAGGGGTACATTTAATTTTTTTTGAATTTTAACCTTAGAAAAATATTTGCCACCAAATTTATTTTCATTCTTCATCTCTGGGCATATTTTCCTTGCTCTGCCCCGACAATCTTCTTCAACCTCATGAAGCTAGCGCATATTGATGTATCAACTGCCAATTCATCCATGCCTTAGTGAATTTCATCACCATTTCAAAGTGGGCGCATTTTCAAGGTCATACTTCCATTTTAGACACTAAGAAAATTTTCTAAGGCTTCTCTTCTCCTTGGGCGCATTTGGGGTATCATACTTCAAATTTAAGTGCCTTAGAGAAATTTCAAGTTTCCTTTTCTTCTCAAGGCGCAAATGAAGGGGCCTACTTCAAATTTCATACTTAGAAACTTTTCAGCCATCTTCTTCTCTCCTTGGGCGCAAATGACCCTCTCTACTTTCACTTTGCTCTTGCCTTAGAGAAATTTTGAACTCATCCTTTTGAAGGGCACATTTAGACCTCTCCACTTTCATTTTTTTTTTTTAGTGCCTTGGAAGGTTTTATCATTCCTTATCATGCTAGACGCATTCAACCCTTCAAGCTTCTAGTTTCACACTTAGAAAATTTTCAACATTCCCTTCTCAGTGAAGGCGCATTTGAGGGGGTAAGCTTTTAGTTGTCAACACTTAGCTAAATTTCTCAATGGCGCATTTAGGGGTGCTTCCTTCAAATTTTCATGCCTTACAGGATTTTCTTGCCTTCTCAACTCTTGGGCGCATTTGGGGGGTAGTAGCTTCAAGTTTGCCAGACTTAGAAAATTTTCATGGCTCTTCAAGCTTCTAGGGCGGATTTTGATGTTGGAGCTTCCATTTTATCAGACTTAGATGAATTTCAAAGCTTTCGTCCGATTTGAAGTGGTTTGTTCACGTTGCCTTCGACTTGCCCTAGCTTTCTATTTTTAGAAAGTTCCTCAATTTTTGCATTTCTAGCTGATTTCTAGCTCCAAAAAGCTTGATTTTTACTTTGCATTGACCCTTGTGACGTGATTGAGTTGTTGGCGTCTAATGCCTGCCTAAACCTGCTATTTTTAGCAATTTACTAAAAATAGTAATTGCTCAGAATGTGCTCAAACTTTGCGTGCTGATTGCCTGAAGGACGTCGATCGTGGCTAGATACTGCATTTGTGTAATTGTCAGGTTTTGCCCTAGATTTTAGGAAACCCTAATTCCTCTGCACAGGGCTGCTAAAAATAGTAAGTGCTTGATTTTCGAACCTCTGCAGCTCTGTTTAATTTGAAATTCGTGCCATAGGATCTTCATGATCAAGTTGATCTGTTCACACTGCCATCTCGTATTGACTTGCTATTTATAGCATGTTTCTGGAGGTGTTTTACTATTTATAGTAACTGCTCAGTTTCATGACTTCCACAAATCCGTTTATCTTGAAATTTGAATGACGTGACCCTCATCAGTAGACTTGCCCGTTCACATTGGCGCCTGATGCTGACTTACTATTTATAGCCCGTTTCAGACATGGCTTACTATAAATAGTAAGTACTCCGATTGCCTTCAAATTTTACCGGTGGATAGCTTGAAAGATACTGATCACAGTGGGATACATCGGTTTTCAAAAATTCTGGCATTTGACCCCTCATTTTGGGTCCCGAAGCTGGAAACCCTAATTTATCTTGCATGTGCCTCAAATGACCTTCGTTTAACTCCATTTCTGTTGCATATCATCGGGTTCGTGATTCTAAAGTGTTGGGCAGCTGCCGAAGTGAACCTGCTGAAAAAGTGACCAACTAGCTGTCGAATGAGTTTGCATGTCACACTACCCGAGAGATCTCAAGAAACCCAGAAAAACCCAGAAAAATGATCAACATGTGAGCACTAGCTAAAAATAGCAAGTTCTGGAAAAGTGATCAACTCTGCTTGCATGTTACCTCGTTGCGAAGCTCTCAGAAAACCCAGAAAGATTATGCTGACATGCGCTGAGAAATCTTGCATGCAAACCCTAAAGATAGCTTCCGAAGCCCGAATCGTTGAAAGTCATCACCTCGTTTTGCATGCTATATCATTGTGAAGGTCTCGAAAAACCCACAAAGAATCTTCGGACATGCATATGAAAATCCAACATGCGAACCCTAAAAGTGACCCTCGAAGGCAAAACTGCTAAAAATAGCAAGTTGTCTGTTTCAGCTCAAATTTTGCAAGCAGGTAGCTCATAGTGTTCTAAGTGCAGTGCAATTGTCAGAATTTGAAAATCCCAAGGAAATAGGCCCCAAATTGGTACTTACTAAAAATAGCAAGTTGTCAGAATTTAGCAAAAATTCAGTGGAAACTTGTTTGTAGCCCTTCTGACAATAATATTAGTCTCAGATTTCAATAGCCAAACTTGATTTGACCTCAAACTGACGTGAGAAATGCAAACCCCAATTCTACAGACTTAGCCAAAATTTCAATTCAGACAGGCACATCCCCAGAAAGACAAGCAGCAAAGAGAGAGAGCAGGAAAAACTAACCAAAATCAAGCCAAAAGACCAAAACGAAGCAAAAATTAGGGGGTCCCCATTTGCAATGGGGTGATGTGTGAAAAGGTCACAACACTTCCCCTTTACAGTTGGTGGGCAAGGTTTGGGGATGTTTGCACCAGTGTTGGGGACAACTAGAATGCTTGCACTAGGGAAAGAGGACATCTAGAATGTATGCACCAATGCGGCGAAATCCGGATTATTTGTACATCTATTGCCAAAGGAAGCTGAGAAGAGTTACGTATGCATGTATCTTGTACCCATTTATATGGAAGGTTGTAAACATGAATAACTTGAGTATACTCAATATGAAATCAATATTATGAAAAGATTTGTGAAATTACAATGAAATGTAATGGAAGTTTGGAATAGTATTTATTTCAAATGTGCATGTGATTTGCAGTATGTAAAAGAAAAAAAATTATAGAATGTAATGGCATCGTGAATTATTTCACTTGTGGTTAAAACAATGAGAATTTTTTTGCAAAGAACATTGGGCATGTTACACGTGGTATCAAAGCTACCAGGTTCAGCTTTGGAACCTATGAGCCCATTATGTAAGTGATGTGTAACCCTATCGGAAAATAATGGATGAAGAGTTCTTACGCCAAGATGGCAAGAGAAAAGAACTTAAGGAAAACAAAAAGGAAGTTAAGATTCCTGAAAACTTGTTTAAGTTGGGACTAGGAAGAATTGTCCCTGGAGTTGAAAACTCCTAAACCAACAAATAAAGATACACCCTTGGATTGTGGGAGATTATGCAACCAGATTTTGTAGGAAGGTTATGGAAATTACCAATGGGTACATTCACCCTTCGAGGGATAGAAAGAATTGAAGTAAATTCCCCTTTTAAATAGCAACTTGTAGTTGCAAGGATCCTAGGATGATGGATTGAATAGAGGTATTATGAATCTATGAGTATGCATAATTGGCATAAATTAGAAACTTCAATTGAAGTAAGAAGTTAACGTTTGTGAATCAAAATCAACTATAGAGGTATCCAAGAGGTTGGATAACCCTTGACAAATCTAATTTAGTACAAAGTTAAAAGCCTTTCCATGATAATCAGGATCAAGAGTGAAATTTGGAACTTTATGGATAAAGGTTAGAAACCAGATTGATCGGTAAAGGGAAACAACTTAAAAAGAGAAGATGAAGGACAACATGATTCCACCAATCGGAATAGGAAAAAGAAACTAAAAGTGTCTAAGGTTATGAGAGAGTGAAGTTACCAAGAATTGGGACAAAATCACTTAGAAAGATGATTACAAGTTAGGAACTTGAAAAGAAAATCAGACTAATTTGGACAAAGGGCTCATAGAGAGAATAATTTGGTAGAAATGTAATTGGAACTTACCAACTTGTCAACTAAAGTAAAAGTCATGTTTAGAGGTTCCAAAAGGAAATTGGATAAGGAGAGATACTATGTGTCAAATCAAAAAAAAATTATTAAGGAAACAATGCACTAAGGTGAAGGGACATTGACAAAAGAGGCTTGGTGGATATGGATATTCTTTCACAAAAGGATACTAGTATACATGGAAAAAAGAATTGGAATGAAATACTAGAGTACTTCTTAACTTGTAAAGTTGTTGTTTGTTCATTAGATCTCATTATTGAGGATCCAACTATTGAATCATAGAGATTGGAAGGTGATGATGAATCCAATTTGGAAAAAAACGAAAAGATGTATTCAAGGCAAACCTAGTAAGGGTAGTTAAGGAAAATAATAGTCAATCAACTATCAAGAAGTCAACAACAAGGAATGATTAAGGGTAGTTAAGAGTTCAAGTTAAGAGTTCAACTTTTAAGTTGATCGAATATCGTGGAAACACTAGGGGGAAGAGGGAGAGTGGATGTACTCAAATAAGTGCCCCTTTTCAACGAGGTTTAATGTTGTAACTCCAAGTAGGAGAGAACTTTATAAACGAAGCAACGTACTCCATAACCACAACAAGGTTGATGAAGTTAAAGGTTAAAGATATTGAAGCTATTAGCTAAAGTTTTGAAAGGTCAAGAAAATATTGAAAGCTTTTGTTCAAAGGAAGAGAAAGATTGTCAACACAATACTTTACATATTTGCTTTGGAAGATCAATTGGTATAATTAATGCTCGAGAAAAGATAAGTACGTTTGTTCATGAGAGGCAAGATTATTGCCTATGAAAAGAGAAGATTTATTTACTCACGACTTTTGAATTAACAAAAATGTCCATATTTAGCAACTAGGAATGTATAATTATTGATATCTTTCGGAAGATAATGTCAAAACCAGCATGACTAATATTCAAATGAATATAAATGCTCGTCGTGTTACACCCCATCTTATTGTTATTGAGTTACTTTTACCTTCACGGGTAAATAGGAAGATGAATGTAAATCATGATTTCGATATGTTTGATAAATGAATGAAATACCGAAATAGGTATTAATATGATATTGCTTTGAAGGAGTAATTATGTTTATAATTATATTAATGAAGTACAATGAAAGAATATGTATTGCAATTTGAATATTCTAATGTTCTATGATGCAAGTAGATTTCATGTGAACATTTAACTACCATTGCAAATGTGCCAAGTTGGATGCAGGTACAAGTTTACGCCTCCAGAAGAGAGGTGGAGTATCACTTAGGAGAGTAACTTGGTCTGGCAACCCTTAATAATTCTATCTGAGCTTTCACACACTCACTTCTAGTATAGTTAAGTCAGAAACTTGGGAATCGGGTAAGTGCCTTTGGTCATAGTCTTGACTTGATGGAATAATTGGGTAGCCGTCCTTGATTGTCATAGGATGTTTTCTTGAATTGAATGATTTTGGTTTTAGTTTCTGGTTTCTTGATTTAAGTGTTTGGAGTTTCTTTGTCATACGTAAGTTCTTCCTTTATATGGTTATACTTAGTCGATGAGATATATACACTACGTGTATATACGTGAGTCGAGGTAATTGCAATTATGTGTTTAATTATGGAGTCAATAATATATATACAATATACGTATAAATATATGTATTAACATACGCATATGCATCAACATAATGGAAACATCAATACAAGTATATTAATATATATATATATACATATGTGTATATGCATATATACTCATGCATTATTATTTTGCGAAATGTGTAAATATGAGTTTATGCATTCGAATAGCGAACGATGCATTTTTCGAATTTGTGAGTTTGTATATGTATATATGTATGTATATATATATGTATGTATATATATATATACATATATATATACATACATATATACATATATATATATATATACATATATATACACACATATATGTATATACACACACACACATATATATATACACATATATGTGTGTGTGTGTGTATATATGTGTGTGTGTGTGTGTGTATATATATGTATATTATATATATATATATAAACAAATGATTATGTATTATGTATATCGATGGCAATTGATGTATCAAATAATCATGCGAATGTAATTATATGAGATGAATATATATATATAGTTACATATAGATATTCTGCAAATAAGAAATGTATATATTACAATATATATAAATATATATGATATTAATATCCTTATAAAGGCAGAGATAAAACTAAAGCACCATAGCATATTGTCGATACCTTAAGGGCTGCAATAAGAGTAGTCGCCTATAATAGAGGCGCAGAAAATGCAACTCTTGAATGCATTGAGTTAAGGAAAAAGATTAAAGCGATGAAAATGTTTAGTGGAAACATTGCGCAGCAATAGGAATATCATGAGCCTTTAAATCAGCAAACTAAGCCTATAGGTACTGTGCATAAAGCACTTGAGTGAAGGTCTAATGTAAATTTATATGCAAACAGGAGTCCATTGACCTAAGTCAACGAACGATAGCAAAGTGAAATAGTGCAATGTTTAAATAAAAACGGAGTTTTGTTTTAAACGTGGGAAAAGGCAGCACTATGATGGCACATGAAACCATAGCAAGCAAGCTGGAAAAATCAGCAATGAACAAACTTAGACCAAGTCATATGCCAGCGCATGAGTAGAGTAATTCTATTGCAAATAGAAAGCCTAACGCACACCATGATAGGAGTTGCATTCAATATGAAGTCTTCAAGACATATGTTGAATATGAGAATAAGTCAAATGAGGAGCTGGCTTGGTGAGCCAACCTTTAGAGACAAATACCTTGCCTTTCTGTTCATCTTTCTTGCTGTCCAGATTGTAGGAAGTGACTCATTCATTTTGGATAAATATGAGTTTGCTGTACATCAACCAGGCTGCCACCTTTTTCTTCTTATGCTGAGTCGAATCATTTGGAATGAGAAGTGTCATTCTTGTTGGCTCATTTGTAGGATGTGGTTGCTTCAAATGTGTATAAATAGAGGAGCTCATTCTCCCAAATGAACCACTTCTTCTACTTCTTCTATTTAAACATTAATCTGCTGCAATTTTAGTGAGAAAGAGATAGTTATAGGTTGCAAGAATAAGAGTGTTTTGTTGCTGATTATTGAGAGATTTGGAGTAAAGCTAATAGAGGTGTTTGAGTAGTTCATAGTGGAAGATGCAATCGAACTTGGAGGAAGGATTAAACTTATAACAGTGAGGGAGAATTTTTGAGGAAGATGCAAGCGAGTTTGAGCCAGCAAGCTAGGAGAAAAGAACAATCGAATGGAGCCTTTTACAGGCATGCTAGTATCTAAACCCTTGTCTTTTATGTGGGAAAGGTTAAACAAACTTGATTACCATGTTGAAAGAAATGATTTCTTTCTTTTGTGATGCTTGTTTTGCTTGCATGATTTTGTTGGTTACTTGCTTGAGAAACCTATCTATTAGGTTAATACTTTTATATACCCTATATGGAAATTTAGATGATGATGCTTCTACTTAGATTATACGTAGATGGTCTACGCTACACTATTAAAGAACGTGAAATGTATCATTGTCATGAGGTGACTTGACACTATTAGTTTATAAGGCTAGGAAGCCTTGAGAATGATAAGGTTAGCAATATAACAATAGCAAAGGAATGAAAGACATGTCGTAATTGGATGTTACGTCACGCAAGCCATATTGTTAATCTATACTTAAATAATCGCTTGATCGTTACTTGATTATTAACTGGAACCTTAGGTTGAGAATAACCTATGTGATTAAGCTGATCACTTGAATTTATGAATTTCTATTCCATTGGAGCCATAGGTGGATACCCTATGAATTGTTACTTGATTGGTTGTTTTACACTCTTGACGTTAAGTCCTTTTATTGATGAAAATCTACTTATTGATTTTTCTTTTATTGGTGAGATTACACTCTTGAATAGGGTCTTTTATTGTTGAGACTATATTTTTTAATGTGTCATTTATTGATATGATTATCATTTTGATCGAGGCCATTTATTGTTGGAATCATGTTTTGAGATAAGGTCATTTATTGATAAGATTATACTTTTGAAGAGAACCACTTATTGTTGTGATATATTCCTAAATGGAATCATTTATTGATGAGTATGTGATAAGATGAAGCTTATGTAGCTATACTTAGATGATAAAGTTAATATCTGTAAGTTAGAGCCATGAGAGCTCATAGGTTATTCCTAGGAATAGAGTATCCAACGAAGGGATACTTATGCATAAGAAATTCCTAGTAGGAGTAGCATCGTAAGTTAAACAGGGAAATAGGTTATTCCTAGGGTTAAAGATTACCTCATAAAGGACTTACCTATGCATAGTGTATAAATGATCTTGACACAAATCAAGCTAGGGAAGTGTATGTGATTTAGGATGCCTTTTTTTATATGAAACTTTAGCCAAAGTAGTGTAATTTGCCACTGGTTACGCTGTCAATTTCACCGTGTTCCATTTATGCATGCTAGTTCAAGATTGCCATACAAGTTAGGATGTATACAAGTTCTAGTGAGTTGTATCAGGTTCAGTGGTCTCACGCTTGTAGATGGAAATTGTGTTGGAAACGGTCTTAGGGGGTTATTGCCTAATTATTGTTGAGAGTTGGTATTTTAATTAAATTATTATTAAAGTGACTTTATAATTTAATGTTATAAAGTAACTTTTAATAAAGTACTTTATAATTTGGCATTATAAGGGGAATAAAGTAACTTTTATTAAAGACTTAAAGTAATATATTTTTAAGTTACTTTATGAATATTTTATTGAAAGGCACATATTTCAAAAAGGCCAATATTGTATTAAATAATTAAAAGGACAAAAGTGACATTGATTTTTGGAGGAGTAATATTTTAGTATTTTCAAAAGTTAATTGCCAAAAGTTGGGCGTAGGTTTTGAAGAGGTTAAAAGAGCAAAGCAAATCAATTTTCATTATCCAGGTTCTTATTTGCAAATTGAAGAGAGCTGAGCAACAGGGTTTGTAGACATGAAGTTTCAAGCTATTCTGAGGATGATAACCCTCAAATAGGACAAAGTTTACAGGTGTGAGAGATCACCCAAGGACTCTCAATTGAATGGTCACATACAGAGATCATTATCAAAGCTTTCACAGGTTTATTAGAAGAAGAATAAGTCAGCTTTTAGAGTTTCTTATTGCTGATCAGAATTGCAGATTGGTGAATAAAATAACAGATTAAAATCAGACATTCAGGGTGGAATCATACAGGATCTCGACGATTGTTGATGTTCATAGTTGTTGATCCAACACTTCCAAATCTGCATTATTGCATCTTGTGTAATCCGGGTATGATTCTAATGCAATGTTCTTAAGCCATAATCAAATCTGAGTTTTAATTTCATGCAACTGTTGGAAATTGGTATTTTTGCAATATCTATGTTTTTGGCATTTTGCATTTCTTGGTAAAAACCCCAGATCAGAGGAGGATATTATACTTCAATCTGTAGCAGAAAGAGTGGCTCTGTAGGAAGAATCAAGTCACCAATACAATGTCTAACAGAGTTGTTAGGGAACTTATCATGGCACGAAGCATCCAGTATAACAATCCCTAGAGATAATAGAGTTTCTAGAATAAGTCAAAAAATTAACCACATGAAACAAGTTATGAACTCTGGTCTGAGTTTAAGGGGGACCAGCAGTTAATTTGTGAGAACTACAGGGTCTAATAGACAAAACTTAAATCAAATGATTTCTGATTAAAGAAGTCTGCTGCTACAAAACTAAATATTCTGGACTAATTTTACAATGAATTCATGGGCTCAAACATGCCAACCATATGCCCAGATTTCTGCTCTACAGATCAGACCTAAGATTGTACATACCAAATATATGCAAAATAGACTTCAAATATCAAACCCTAGATGGGCACATTCCTCCTTTACCAATGCCTAGGGTTTGCTGCTCCAAATATACAAAATTGCCCTCCAAAGGTGAGTGCTGAGTGTTAAGAGTAATGGGTTATTCACCTAATTAATTAAATCATATTGATTAATTAATTAGGTCCCCTTTACCCTCTTAAGCTAAACTTGGGATTTCTTTTTTGCATTATTAGATTAGCTTATGTTATCTCATTACATAGGATTCTGACACTTGTCACACGCTGATTTGATCCTCTCCTAGGGTTTGCATCTTCTTCATAAGGATTGTTGCATTATTGCAATTAATCAATTAAGGATTTTTGCATCAATTCTTTCTCTGGTTGTTGAGCACCATTATGCCTTTTTGATCTCCTCTTTGTGATAGGATATTTTCTTGCAGGTGCTTTATGGATTTTGTGGAGTTGGTTTTGCAACTTCAACATGGTATCAGAGTTGTAATGTCCCCTTTTGGGATTGCTCTAAATCTTGTCCGAGAATCACAAGCTTAATGTAGTTAGGGCTGTATCTTGCCGCTTAGATGCTTCAAACAAGATAAGTCTCTGTTTTAGGCCCTCTCTATTCTGCTCATATCCTTATATTCTGAAGAATATTCATTCCCATAAATCCATTATTGTTATTTCCTTAAATGCTTCCTAAGTTGCCAACGGGTGACTTGTTTTATTCCCTTTCTTTCCTTTCCAATTTGAGCTAAATCCCTTTCCTTATAAACGATGTTTCTTATGCTTGGATAGTAGACGCAGTCTGCACTTATTTACCCTTGACATAGACTGTTGTTCTTTTGCATTCAATCTCCATTTATATATGTTTTCAATCATATTAACTGTGAGATTGGCCTTAGACAACTTGGTAGATTTGATATACTATAAAAATGGTAAATACTGTTTTTTACGTATATTTTATATCTAATTTGCATATAATGATTAATCCTGATAATTTCTGCATTGACTATACAACCCTTGTAGATGATCGAGTGGCTCCCTAGTTCACTATTTTGCAATAGTTATCCTTTAGATCATGTGCATTGATAGATGGTTGTGCGCCTGATATCTTCTGATGAATATGCAGCCAGAATCGATGACTAATTGTTCCCTGATCTGTTGTTTAGAATCCAATGATACTTTGTTTTTCCAATCCATGCCCCCTGCTCTTATTTCGACATCATATTTATATCTTATTGCTTGAACTGAAAGGAAATGTCTCTTTGAAGAGAGATGACCTTTAGTTAAGCGATTCCTATTATTATTGATTGTTTGAAATACTTAATTGCCCGCCTTCTTAATATATTTGTTCCTTCCATAGAGATAATTTAAATAAATGTATTTGATTTCCTTTGGCATATTTAGCAGTGCTTGGAAGCTATGGATATGACCTAACTCACAAGGTTCGAATTCAAATTCAAGTCCGACAACATTGAAATTCGGATGAAGTTCGACAAGGAAAAAATTCGAAAAGTAAAATATTCGGATTAAATTCGCCTTATATAATTTTGATTTTTTAAAAAATGTAAATAATAAACCAATAAAAATAAAACTATATTATATTAACTTTGAATACATTTGTAAATCTAAAAAATATTATATTATTATAATATAATATATTTAAAATTTAATTTAAATAATGTTAATATATAAATAATAAATATACTAAATAATAATTATATTATAATAAAAATCTAATGACTGTTATATATTTAATAAAATAAAAACTATAAAACAAATTATATTAAAAAACTATTATATATTTTATAAAATATAAACTATAAATTAAATTATATTAAAAACTCGATATATAATATCAAATCGTATATATTAATAGTTTGAAAGTTATATTAAAAATTTATAACATATATTACTAAATATAAAGTATGAACTATTTCGAATCCAACCCTAAAAAAATAAAAAGAAAAACACAATTAGAAATTGTTTCAGAAGTTTGGCGAAAATGCAGCACGAAATGCAATCACAAATTTGGAAATGTGGTGGAATTGGGAAACGCAATCACAAAAGGGATCGTAGTGCAGACACAAAACGCGGAGGGAATCAAAGATTTGAATAATAAAACCTAAACAATCAAAAATTCCCTCACGCGGCAAAGACCAACTCATTCAGCCTAGAAAATGTTTCAGAAAACCCTAGAAGCATTTTTAAACAATATATTTTAATAAAATAAATGACGGGTTTTTTCCGTACGAATGGAAGGCCGAATTTTAACAAATCTTAAATTAAATTTTGAAATTCGCCAAAATTCAAATTTGATGGTTGAAGTTCAGCGAATTCCGTGACTTAGGATATGACTCTATGCTAGGTTTTGACCTACTTACCTTATGCAATAGTTTCGTGAATAAGGAGTATTTGATTCAAGAGGAATGCCATATCATTTATATTGATTAAATACGCTTCCTTCTTATCGTTAATAACATAGATAATTATAATATGTTTACTAATATACCTTAATCGCTTTAAGCTTTTTGATCGCTTCATGTATACAATCGTTTCTCCACTCGTTGCCCAATTAACTCTAATATACTCGATGTTTTCTAATGTTCCACAGTTCTATATCAACACATCTCTTTTGAATGGCAGTTGAATACAAGCCCGATACCTTCACTCCAAATTCACAACCCATTAGAATATTCCTTAATGCTATCACAGCATTATTATGGCGCTAGGATTTCACTATATAGCAACTCATGAGTAATGCCACCCCGATTGTGATATTGGAGTCGATAACTTTTAAGCCATTTGCCATTTTGGGAATTATATTTGACCATCACAGAAAAACACTAACTTACACAAAATGGGACGTCAATGTAATATTAATACTTGCAATATCGCCATCAATAGGTTCTTGTCCTCAATCAATACCTCTCAGTCCTTCAATGTTGTCTCTAGTGGTATCCATGATAGAACGTCTTTCCTAAATGCAACGTATATGTGACTAGCACACTTATCGGCTCCTTACTCCGTTTACTCTTCAATGATGGCCATATAAACATCGACCCTCAGAGCGGCGAGTATTACATGCATCCATTGTATGCAGAAGTAATCGGATATTCTTCTTGGTCTAGCGATTGTATTGTGGACAACAATATAGTCTGCTATGTAATAGTCCCAAAAAAGAATGTGACGTTAACATTTGGATGAATCGTAATGTAACCTGTGCACTATCCTCCAATCTAGACTTCGATCTAGAATGATAACCAATTAGTAAATTTCGATGTCTTTATGACTATTATACTAAAAATAATATCTATTAGTTTAATATTCATTATATTTATAATCATAATTATAATATTATTTTAATATTTATAATAATTATAATATTGTCTTTGACAATTATAATTATAACGATATCAGATAGCTAATAATTTTAAATATGCTTTTTATCTAACTGTCACGATTTCAGGGAAATGACAGTCCTCTCCTGAATTTGCTTGTCCTCAAGCAATTTAAAATTTGGGAGATCAAACATCTTAGTTTCCCTTAATTGGGGAGTACCCTGAATTTGGCTTGAATCCTTAATCTAAATAAATAAGGGATCACAGAATATTTCTCTGCTAATTGAAGTCATAATTGAAGGCTTGCACACCAGTTAGAATCATTCACCCTCATTGTACTAGTTAGTGGATCATAGTCATTTACCCCAATAAGTAGCAGATTTAAATGTTAGGAAACTCATGGTCAACTATTAAATCAATCAAAGTAATCTAATATCCTTGGAGGGTTCAACCATAAGAGGGTGTAGGAAGCATGACTTGATGGGGAGCCTAGGATCCATCATGCCAACTCTTTCCCTTTTCTCTTATGATTTAGCCTTTTTGAGTCTGCTTAGTCCTCCCTTATAGAAAAGTTCTCCATTATAGGACACTATGTCCTCCATTGCAATGTCCTCCATTATAGGTCGCAATGACCTCTATTATCGGTCGCAATGACCGCCATTATCAATCGCAATGTCCGCCATTATCAGTCGCAATGACCGCCATTATCAGACGTAATGTCTGCCATTATCGATTGCAATGACCATCATTATTGGTCGCAATGTCTGCCATTATCAGTTGCAATGACTGTCGTGATAGGACACTTGGGGTCTCAACTCCTCGAGACCCAAAGGCATTACCCTCGGATACCTAGAGGCAAGTACCCCCTTGGCCCAAGTAGGTTCATCTTGTCCCCTCCTGGGTGGCATATCTAGAAGAGGTCTTCTAATAAATTTTTTTGGAACTAAATGGTTTGATAGGGTGCCCAAGAAACCCTCTACCCTAGGCCCAAGAGCAGTACACCCCTCTTGGCCTCATGTGGCTCCTTGCCATCCATATGGGGTGGTGTGCCTAGTGAGGCGTCCTATCATCGTTCCGCTTTATCAGAACCATTATTGCTTAATCATGTTGGGAGATTGAGGGTGCAGCTACAGTAGGGTGTCCTGGGCAGTAACTCCCTCTAAGCCCAAGAGCAGTACACCCCTCCTAGCCCACATGTGGCGAGCCTCAGCCATCCATCATGGGGTGGTGTACTTAGAGGATGACCCCAACGTTGTTTCCCCTCCTCGTAGGCCCACAACTCCCTTTGCAATACTCTTGTAAGGTCCTTTGGACTGCATTGGTGCCCCGGTCCCCATACATTTCTTTTTCCCACTTGTCATAGGTTGCTACTTCTTCAAATGCTTGCAAATGTTTTAAAATTTAGATTATTGTGTACGACTGCGAGGAGTCTCCAAAGTCTTGTATCATTTTATTTGACCTTTCTTCCACAGGATTATGCTCTAATACCACTTCTAATGTTCCCTTTTGGATTGCTCTAAATCTTGTCCTAGAATCACAGGCTTAATGTAGTTAGGGTTGTAACTCGCCACTTAGATGCTTGAAACAAGATAAGTCTCTATTTTAGGCCCTCTTTATTTTGCTCATATCCTTATATCCTGAAGATTATTCATTCCCATAAATCCATTATCATTATTTCCTTAAATGCTTCCTAAGTTGCCAGCGGGTGACTAGTTTTATTCCCTTTCTTTCCTTTCCAATTTGAGTTAATTCCCTTTCCTTATAAACAATGTTTCTTATGCTTGGATAGTAGACGTGGCCTGCACTTATTTTCCCTTGACATAGACTGTTGTTCTTATGCATTCAATCTCCATTTATATATATTTTCAATCATTTTAACTGTGAGATTGGCCTTAGACAACTTGGTAGATTTGATATACTATAAACATGGTAAACACCGTTTTTGACATATATTTTATATCTAATTTGCATATAATGATTAATCCTGTTAATTTCTGCATTGACTATACAGCCCTTGTAGATGATCAAGTGGCTCCCTGGTTCATTGTTTTTGCAATAGTTATCCTTTAGATAATGTGCATTGATAGATGGTTGTGCGCCTAATATCTTCTAATGAATATGCAGCCAGAATCGATGACTAATTGTTCCCTGCTTTGTTGTTTAGAATCCAATGATACTTTGTTTTTCCAATCCATGCCCTCTACTCTTATTTCGACATCATATTTATATCCTATTGCTTGAACCAAAAGGAAATGTCTCTTTGAAGAGAGATGACCTTTAGTTAAGTGATTTCTATTATTATTGATTCTTTGAAATACTTAATTGCTCACCTTCTTAATAGATTTGTTCCTTCCATAGAAATAATTTAAATAAATGTATTTGATTTCCTTTGGCATATTTTGCGGTGCTTGGAAGCTATGGCTATGACTCTATGCTAGGTTTTGACCTATGCCGATAGTTCTCTGAATAAGCAATATTTGATTCAAGAGCAACACCATATCATTTATAGTAATTAAATACGATGCCTTCTTATTGTTAATAACATAGGTAATTATAATATGTTTACTAATATACCTTAATCGCTTTAAGCCTTTTGATCGCTTCATGTATACAATCATTGTTTCTCCACTTGTTGCCCAATTAACTCTAATATATTCAATGTTTTCTAATGTTCCATGGTTCTATATCAACACATCTCTTTTGAATGGCAGCTGAATACAAGCTCGATACCTTCCGTCCAAATTCACAACCCCTTCGAATATTCCTTAATGCTATCACGACATTATTATGGCGCTAGGATGTCACTATATAGCAACTATAGCAACTCATGAGTAATGCTACCTCGATTGTGATATTAGCGTCGATAACTTTTAAGCCGTTTGCCATTTTGGGAATTATCTTTGACCATCACGGAACAGCAGTGACATGCACAGAATGGGACATCAATGTATATTAATACTTGCAATATCGCCATCAATAGGTTCTTGTCCTCAATCGATACCTCTGAGTCCTTCAATGTTGTCTCTAGTAGTATCCATGATAGAACGTCTTTCCTGAATGCAGCATATATGTGACAAGCGCACTTATCGGCTCCTTACTCCATTTACTCTTCAATGATGGCCATATAAACATCGACACTCAAAGCAGCGGGTATTACATTCATCCACTGTATGCAAAAGTAATTGGATATTCTTCTTGGTCTGGCGATTGTATTGTGGACAACGATATAGTCTGCCAAGTAATAGTCCCAAAAAAGAATGTGATGTTAACATTTGGATGAACCGTAATGTAACCTGCCCGCTATCCTCCAATCTAGATTTCAATCTAGAATGATAACCAGTTAGTAAATTTCAATGTCTTTATGACTATTATACTAAAAATAATATTTGTAAGTTTAATATCCATTATATTATAATCATAATTATAATATTATTTTAATATTTATAATAATTATAATATTGTCTTTGACAATTATAATTATAACGATGTTAGATAGCTAATAATTTTAAATATGTTTTTTATCTAATTGTCACCATTTTGGGGACATGAAAGTCCTCAAGCAATTTAAAATTTGGGAGATCAAACATCTTAGTTTCCCTTAATTGGGGAGTACCCTGAATTTGGCTTGAATCCTTAATCTAAATAAATAAGGGATCACAGAATATTTCTCCACTGATTGAAGTCATAATTGAAGGCTTGCACACCACTTAGAATCATTCACCCTCATTATACTAGTTAGTGGATCATAGTCATTTACCCCAATAAGTAGTAGATTTAAATGTTAGTAAACTAATGGTCAACTATTAAATCAATCAAAGTACTCTAATATCCTTGGAGGGTTCAACCATAAGAGGGTGTAGGAAGCATGACTTGATGGGGAGCCTACGATCCATCATGCCAACTCTTTCCCTTTTGTCTTATGATTTAGCCTTTTTGAGTCTACTTGGTCCTCCATTATAAGACACTATGTCCTCCACTACAATGTCCTCCATTATAGGTCGCAATGACCTCTATTATCGGTCGCAATGACCGCCATTATCGGACGCAATGACCGCCATTATTGGACGCAATGTCTGCCATTATCGGATGCAATGTCCGCTATTATCGGTCGCAATGACTGCCATTATCGGACGCAATCTCGGCCATTATCGAATGCAATGACCGCCATTATTGGACGCAATGACCGCCAATATAGACACTCTTGCATTCCTGTTTTGGAGGCGACCTTCCTTTTTTCACTTGATCAGTTCTTCAAACTATTGGTACTTGTGTCATCTGTATCTTCAACTTCCAGATGTTTGCCTTCCTTTGCCATCTAATTCGAGTAGTGTCGTTTGGGGCACTCATGCAGATTCTTGTCTTCTTGATCCTGATCATCATCTTTTTCAGCGGAGGTTCTTCTTTCAGCACTATAGCAATCATTCTTCAACAGTTTTTGCAGCTTCTTCATGCTTTAGTGGTGTTCTTTATGTTCATCCTTTGTTCCTACTCTTTTGGGACATTCTTGGTTGGAGGCTTCTCAGTCCTTCACTCTTGTTTGGAGTCTTCTTCAGTCCTTTAGTTGCTTTCATCTCTTTTTGGAGTGGAGTTTTTCCCATGAGGTTTTTGTTCAAATAATCGATGTTATGTATTAAACAGAGGAACAAAAGTCCCATATATAGATTTACAAAGATGTTTCTAAAAGAAACAAACGTTAATAGAAGACGAAATTAGAAACTATCCTAAACTAACTAAATACGACTAGATGACCAGTAACTAAACAAATAGAAAGATATTACACTAATACCCTCCCTTAATGCTCATCGTTCTAACTACCCAGAGAAATAACAAAGAAGGCTGCCCCCTTCTTCTCAGAACACTTCTACAACAAAAGACAAGAGCCTGCCACTGACTCTGCCACTTGAGATGAGTCTGCCACCAACCCTCTTAGAAATTACAGAACTTCTGGAAATGACCAAAACTAATCACAAAACATCCAACCTGATGTTGGGTAACAGAACTGTCCCTCCCTGTAACCAGAGACACCGAGAACAGCTGCCACGATTTTGAGGAAAAATCGGCAAACCCTCCAAACTTTTGCAGATGAGCACGATGCCCCAGAAAGACTGCAATAAGTTAGTTGTGGATGTTTGCCCCAGCAACTCTAGGTGCGACCAAAATAAACTGCAACAAACCACAATTCTTGAAGAAAAAATCGCAAAACCCTAAAACTAAAGTTTACAAAGCATCTTTTTTTGGAAAAAACAATAAAAACCCACAAAGGAATCCCACGCAACTTAGCGAATTACAGAAGCCTAGAAACGAATTTTGAGGATGAAATTGAAAAAACCAAACAGATAGCCAACACAAAATCCGAAACACGGATCAACATGTTACATACATAATATCCTTTCTAAGAAAAAACAGTAAAACCTTTCCAGAAACCAAAGAGCCCTCCCGAACTATGAAAACCCTGACTAGGGCATATAGGAGCAAACCCTTAATTTTTTCCAAAAATTACTAAAAAACCCACAAGATAGATTTTTTTTAAGGGACAAAAAATTATTAAAAACCCACAAAATAGGTTTTAGAGAAAAAATTATTAAAAACTCACAAGACAGATTTGTTTTAAGGGACTAAAAATTATTAAAAACTGACAAGACAGTTTTTTTAAAGGGAAAAATTATTAAAAAGCCACAAGGCAATTTTTTTAAGGACAAAATTATTTAAAACCACAAGGCGGAATTTTTTAAGGGACAAAAAATTATTAAAAACCCACAAGACAAATTTTTTGAAGAGACAAAATTATTAAAAACCCAGAACATCAATTTACAAAACCCAACAAACCCTTGAAATAAATGAAGGGTCGCACCAACAGAAAACCACAATAACTAAGAGCCAGAAAATCCAAAAGAAATCTCACATGAAAAGATTCTCATGAATTACAGACTAACCGACCCACAAAATTCTGAAAGTAAGAACACATACTTCTGAAAAACAAAACCACGAACCCTAGCTCACGATTTTCAGAAACCCTACTTTAGTAGGCCCTCCCAAAATCCTGAGCCCTCTCGTGAGGGAGACAAACTCAAACCAACTCTAATACCATGTTCAAATAATCGATATTATGTATTAAACAGAGGAACGAAAGTTCCTTATATCGATTTACAAAGACGTTTCTAAAATAAACAAACATTAACAAAAGACGAAATTAGAAACTATCATAAACTAACTAAATACGACTAAATGACCATTAACTAAACAAATAGAACGATATTATACTAATAGTTTTCTTCATTTCTCCGCTTTATAGAGATCCTTTGTTGTACATGGGTACCTCATCAGGCCTAGTTGTTGAGACCCATCTTTGCTTTTCATGCATTCTCCTTAGTTTTTAGCTTCTCCCAAGTTCATCTTAAGGGGGGGTGTTAGAGTAATGGATTATTCACCTAATTAATTAAATCATATTGATTAATTAATTAGGTCCCCTTTACTCTCTTAAGCTAAACTTAGGATTTCTTTTTTGCATTATTAGATTAGCTTATGTTATCTCATTACATAGGATTGTGACACTTGTCACATGCTAATCTAATCCTCTCCTAGGGTTTCACTCCTAGGGTTTGTATCTCCTTCATAAGGATTGTTGCATTAATGTAATTAATCAATTAAGGATTTTTGCATCAATTCTTTCTCTGGTTGTTGAGCACCATTGTGCCTTTTTTATCTCCTCTTTGTGATAGGATATTTGCTTACAGGTGCTTTTTGGGTTCTATGGAGTTGGTTTTGCAACTTCAACACTTAGGTCTACTCCAAAGTGGCACTCCAAATTAGGGGAAAACCCTAATGCAATATGCTCGCAAAATGCCACAACGATGCTACTCCAAGTCTGATCTTCAAATATGATTATGCAATGAAGCTCCAAACCTCCAAATGTCTCTAATGAAGTGCAATTAGAACTCTGTGATGAATTCTCCCCAAGATGAGCTAGGGTTTCATCCAACTCACCACATTCACAAGGGTATTGTATGATATACAATATTTGAAAGTAAAGTTATGTTGTTGGACTGAATCCAGAACCTAGCTAAGGGGAAGCTTACCAAATTCAATCCATCCTTCAGGCTTGAAACTATGGCTTCCTAGGTGGAGATATGAGACTGTACTTCACTCATCAAACAGGTTGCTGATGTATAGCCTGTTTTCTGAGTTGTTGGTTCGACATGGTTAAAGCAAACTTTTGTTCATAGCTTCGTCATCAAATTTTATTTCATTTTGGGTATTCGCTCATGCTGTGTAACTGTGAAGGGCGACCCTTTGTGCAAGTTCTTGGAATTTATTATTGAGTTGCTGATTTTTGGAGTCAAGTTGATCTCCTCAAGGGGGCCATACCATTTGGAGCTTGTCTCGAAGTTCGTGCCAACTATTTCTCTTTGTTTCCAGCTCGAATTCTTCTTGGAGAATGGACTCCTAGTCTCTAGCTGTTGATTGACTGTGGTTTGGAGACATTCCAAGCTATTTCGGGAAAGTTACATCCATTTATGTGAGTTTTGGTGTTGCTGGTCTAATTTTCTATTTATGTTGTTTCTGATCAGACTTAGTAAATATTAGTAATTTGCTGATTGAGCTTCAATTTTATATCATTTTGTCATTGTAAGAGTTAGAGGAAGTGTTACTCTAACCATTGGTTGATTCTTGAAGCATATCTTTATTATTGCAGCTTATTCTTTCATTGTAAAGCTAGTTAGTAGTACTAATAGCTGTTTTAATTTAATTGCTGCAAGTTTAATGTTTGTTTACACTCCCACGATTGAGTGATTGAGTTTAAAATAATCATCTTTCTTATTGTAAGTTTCCCCCCATTGAATAAGTGGTTGTGTCGATTGTATTCCCCCCACGTTAATAAGTGGAAGAGTGGATTTCATGGCTGGCTTGCCGCCTTTAAGCTTGTACAATCTCACCCACTGAATGAGTGGAGAATTCCCACTGCTTGTGGATGCCTGCTAAAGCGGATAAATGTACTTTCAATTCAGATTATTACTAACGATCCTCAAACCATATGCTATCACCTCGCCCACACTAGGATCTTGGTTACCTTTCAAGTTGATTTGTGTTTGGAGCTAACGCTAATAAGTTGGTTTGATGTTGGTTTGTTATGTTCAAAAAGTGAAAAAATTGAGGGGGAATATTTCAAAATGTGAAGGCATTGCAAATGTATTTTATATCCAAAAAATTTCAAAAATGTAGAGTAGTTTGTCACATTCATTACCTACAAATTGTGGAGGAAAAAAGCACATGGCAGTCACAGGGCTATACAAGTGATGACTCCCTTGCTCTCCTATTGTAGATTTCACCTTCTTCACAAGCATATTTGATCTTGAGGCTCTTCAAAATGGGACCATGAAGGGATTCTTTAAACTTATTTCATACTCCAACACAATCTCAATCATTATATTGTGGCTTGGGCAGTCTTTCAGTTCTCAATGCACTCACAATTGATCCAGGAAGGAAATGGACAAGTTCATGGTGCTAGTGAATGCTTGACTACTATTAACATTTGGAAAGAGTCATATTTGTTGGCATTTTTAACTTGATGGACACTAAATCTTACCAAAAAAGATTCACTTGGAAGCTTAAAAATTTTCAATAAATGCATCATAAGGTTTTTCTAGAAAATAAGTAATGAAAGAGAATATTATGACCTTCTATTTCATCTGCAAGTGCACTCATGCATGAAGTCCTAGCAAAGTGTGAAAAATCCTATCACGATGCATATAGGAGTGGGTAAATTTTCATTTGTGGCTAACAGTTTTTGGAAACTAAGTTTCTATCCATTAAGGATCACATAAGGACCTTACCACGTTCCCCTCAACAGACTTGCATGGTTTTACAAGTTGCTCACAGGACATAATAAGTTGCTCCTGAGCTTTTGAACTTTGCATATATTCTATATAGGTATCCAACAAGCAAGTAATGATTATCAAACAACCTTAAAAACAAAATTTAGTAATGTTGTTGGCAAAACATTTTAAACTATTAAGCAAGGACAAGTATTTTAAGGATGCTCCAGAATACTCTATATGACTTCAATCCAACTGAGGTCATATATAATTTATCAAATATAGAAAGAATATCACTAGAAAATTCAGAATATCATCTAAGCAGAATAAAAATTATTGAATACCAAAAGAAAATCAACTGACTAGTCTGTGACAATATGCAAGTTAATATAAGGAATGATCAAACAGACAAGAAAGATCCAATACACTAATAAAATGGTCAACTCTGATGTTGAACCCACTCAGAAATAATAAAGCATATTAACAACCTAAAAAACTTAAGTGGCTGCCAGTAAAGTTAATTGGATGGCATGAAAAAGAAACATATTTAAGTTACTTCAGTAACTCCATCATGAAATAATAACTTAATTGGGTCAAACTATTATAACTATCAAGCAAAAAATTCAACCAGATTATAAGAGAAATCACATGCTATTTTTTCTTGGACTTTTTGCTGCACAATAAAGAAAAGCAAATATGTGAGAAGACTGATTATACTGACAATTATACATCAATTGTTTTATGAGTTCTAATCTACTTGTATAATATCAGAATGTTCTCTGTGTTGTGCCTTAAGGAATATTCACGTGGTATAATCTATATCAACATATAAAACTAGTTAGATAGATGCGAATGATGAATTTGATTACCGAGACCTTTTCCTCTGATGACCAATCAGAAAGAAGCAAAACTAAAGATATTACCTAATTTAAATTTGTTTTCAACACTCACAATCTATCTTAAAAATTAAGGCCATCTATAAGTAAATGAAGAAAATCATGAGTTATATGCAAGTAACTGCACTCATGCATGTTGGTAGATACCATTTCACCATATCTGATAGCATCCAAAATAGAATGAAAAATGAATATACCTTGGGTGTTTGAAATGCCATTTGCTTTATTTTTGCAAAATGCTTAGAAGAACCACCTTCTATGACATACGAAGCCAGTGTAAATGGAGCTCCTACAAATCCTAGAACTGCAGCTTCATTTTTTACCTGGACATGCCATGAAAAAGCTATCTTTACAAATCATATAGCTCATAATTATTTTGATGCCATAACTAACAAAAGCCAGAGGAATGATGAGGTTACTAATTTTTTGATCATTAGCAGAAAGAGAAAAGAATGTGCTTTAGAAAATGGCTTGCACATCCAGCTAATACAAAAGAGTTCATAAATTGAACTCTTGCATTAATATGGACAAACACACAAAAATTATTACAATATACTATAAATGAGGATATAACGTTTAACATATAAAAAGACATCCATCTGATACAAAAGAATTTTTAAATTGAACTCTCCTAGTTGGTTTGTGCCACACAATGCTCCTAGTTCTCAACCATTGTTGAAAATCACAATTTGGAACAAGGACAAACACATGGTGCCAAGGGTGTGTAATTGGCATTTTTTTGTATTTTTGCAACATTCCTTTCAATGTAGTGAGGTAACATTTTGATTTTTTAAGTCTCATTTTTTATTATCATTTGTTAAATTTTACTTTCACAATTTTTATGGGGGTTTGGGGTTTTCAATTTGGTTTTTATATATATTGCTTTTTAGATCCCCTTACTTGGAACATTGGTTGATGAAAAATCGTCATGGCTATTCAAGGATTCAAAGCCCTTTCTATTGGTTATCTTCAGGAACTGTTGTGACCTTTTTCACACATCGCCCCATTGCAAATGGGGACCCCCTAATTTTGGCTTTGCTTTTCGGTCGTTTTGTTGTTGTCTCTCTTTTCTACTGTCTGTCTTTTCGGGATGGGCCTGCCGTTGAACCTTAACGTGAAATTTTGGCTAAGTCTGAAAATTAGGGTTTGTACTTTCCCGCCAATTTGAGGTCAAGCAAGGTGAATAAATTGAAAACAGAGACTAACATTGAGGTCAATGTGCTTCCAGCAGGCTTCCACTGAAATTTCATCAGATTCCGGCTACTTACTATTTTTAGTAAGTGTGAAATTTGGAGCATTTTCTCGACACTTTCGAAGTTTCAACAGCCACGCTGCATCCAGAACACATCAAGTTACTCGCGTGCAAAATTTGAGCTAAAACGGACAACTTGCTATTTTTAGCAGTTCAGCTTCCGGAGCAGATTTCAAGGGTTAGATGCAGAGTTTTTCAACGCATGTCTGGAGATCCCTTCTGGGTTTTCAAAGACCTTCGCGACAGTATAACATGCAAAATGAGATGACAACTTTCAGAGTTCAGCCTTCAGAGGCTATTTTTAGGGTTTGCATGTCAAGGTTTTCTTTGCATGACTGCATATTCCTTATGGGTTTTTCGAGAGCTTCGCAGTGATGTGACATGCAAACGGAGATGGTCACTCATTTGGGAACTTACTATTTTTAGCAGGTGCATCCCGGCAGCCGCCTCCCAGCACTTTAGAATCACGAGCTGATCGCAATGCAACAGAAACGAGAACAAACGGAGATCATTTGATATGCATGCAGAACAAATTAGGGTTTCCAGCTTCGGGGCCTGAAAAGAGGGGTAAAAAGTCAGAATTTTCAAAAACTGGTGTAAACCACCGCGATCAGTATCTTTCAAGCTATCTGCTGGTAAAATTTGAAGGCAAACGGAGCACTTACTATTTATAGTAAGTCATTTCAGACACAAGCTAAAAATAGCAAATCGGCAGCATGCGCCGATGTCGACAGGCAGGTCATGTGGTGAGGAACACATCATTTGAATTTCAAGTCAAACGGAGTTGTGGAGGTATCAGAAGCAGGCAGTTACTATAAATAGCAAACTACCTTCAGAAATATGCTATTTGTAGCAGGTAAGCTCAGAATAACAATGTCAACAAGTTGATGAAGTCGTGAAGATCCAGCGTTCAAAATTTCAAATCATTCTAAGCTTCTGAAGTGCAAGAATTAAAAGGCTTACTATTTATAGCAGGGCATGGAGAAGCTGGCAGAGGTCAGAAAAAAATGGCTAAAGCATGAATTTCATCCTGCAGCACCCAGGAAATGCGCCCTCATCCTCAGCAAGTCAAGAAAAATGTTTAAGTCCAAGTTCATCCTGCTCCACCTTAAAAATGCGCCCACTTCAGCTGGAGAGTAAGAAAAGTTTTTAAGTGTCCAAATATCCTCCTGCCTTGGTGAAATGCGCCCTCCTCACAGGCATGAAATGAAAATTTTTCTAAGTGTTGAGTCTCGTCCTGCTCATGCCTTGAAATGCGCCCAAGGGAGAATGAAGAAGCATAAAAAGTTCTAAGGCACAAGTTTCATCCACCTCCAGGGGTAAAATGCGCCCACTTTGAAGAAGTTGATGAAAATGTTCTAAGGAAGAAGTTCATCCTCTTGCCTAGCCTAAATGCGCCAAGTTTAAGAGAAGTCAAAGACAAGTCAAAGGCATTTGAAAGAGCTTTATCCTCCTCACACATCAAAATGCGCCCTCAAGGTATTGCATGTCAAGAAAAAAATTCTAAGTATCAAATTTCATCCTCCTCCTATGGCAAAATGCGCCCAAGTTCACAAGGTGGTCAAGGGTGGCATTGAAGTTTCATCCACTTGACATGCTAGAATGCGCCCATACTTAGGAAGTCAAAAAGAAAGTCAAAGATGTTAATC
>VDFB02373365.1:71055164-71080101 GCA_007258455.2 Sequoia sempervirens
GGAGGTTGAAATTTGGCTAAGGCATGAAGAATCTGAACGCAAAGTTGGCTAGTGAAGACGATGAACCCTCGGGAGTTAGGGCGTGAAAATCCTGGTAAGTAAGTTGAATTATATTATGAAGTGTTTTAATACCTTTCTCCTTGCTTGTTTTGTAGGAAGAATGTCGAGACCAAACGATGATGACTTAAAGTGATGATGAATCACGAAGGAAGAAAACGTTGCGAAAAATGGCTAAGTATTGAGACTTAGTATAACTCAAGTGACAGAAGAAGTTGAAGAACGACGTCAAGAAGAAGATCAAGAACAGTGTGAACGCGTTTCAAAGTTGGAATCTTCTAGAAGGATGATGGACATTAATGGCTCATTTATTACCCCACTCCTCTTGGTGGCGGTTTTTAGGGTGAATCTTGTTTAGGGCTGAGGTGGCACAATCTGGGCCACCCAGCCGATTGTAATCTGAGCCGTCTGTTGGAGAAGACATATAGTAGAGAGACAACTTAGAAGTAGCTTAGTATAGATTGGTCGTGTAGTTGAAGAAGAAGGAAAGTTTTCCTTTGAAAACTTTTGCAAGAGATTGTTGTGTAAAACTTTCATAATAAAAGATCTTTTCATTGATGGTGAAATTCGTCTTTGTTATGGATAGCTAGCGAGGTTTCTTCATCCCTTCTACTTCAAGTAGCGAGTAGTAATTTCATTTTCACGCAAGTAGTTGTTAGTGGGAAATGTGGTGTTTGATCTAAGCAACTTCGCCTATCCATACCACTAGTGTGTTCGCTGATGGTGAATGCGCCTTGTGTGGTCAACTGGAATATCATGTACTTAACTTCGATCATGATTTGTATGTCTATATGCGTCGTTGTGATGGTATTTTCATGCTAAGTTGTGATCTGAACACCTTGAACTACTCCTCTGAAGATTGCACCGACTCCGTGGAAGCTGTTCGAGCGAGGCAAAGCGAAGTTTGGTTGAAGTTTGCTGAAGTTGATCTCCATATCCCACACTTAGAATAGATTTAGACTCTCTAAACCTTACACCATTTCAATTCAGTACCTTCTGGTTAGAATAGGAAACCCGTGCTTCATTGATAAATCTGTCGAATTGTGAAGACCCCTTTCTCTACTGTTGAACAATTTCGTAAGTCCCCTTGAAATACAAGCAAATCACATCGAGCCAACTGAGCCTATTCGCACTGAAAGAACCTTGGAGTTGAACACACGAACTCTCTCGCAATCTTAGTGTGCTGGATACTTTGATCAAGAGAGAATAGGGTAGCCATTGGCGACTTTATTCTGCATTGGTGTAGTCACGAAAAACACATCAACGGGAACCAATCTTGAAGAAGGTGGTGGCTAATGTATAGTCAATTATTGATGAGCACAAGTTATTTGGAGGAAGAAGAGTTGCATTATCATGTCCAATGGATGGATTGACAAAAAAAAACAGAACACTGCTGAGTTTTTAATATCTTCTTTGGTAGCACTATCTTCTTTATGTCAATAAAATGTTTCGAGGAAGATTAAAATTTAGATTATTTGTGTGGTGTTTTGGGAAAAGTTTTCATGAAAATGGAATAAGAAAATGTAGTGCAAGTAGTCACTGACAATGTAGTGTATTATGTTGCTACAGCTATATTATTAATGGAGAGACATCCTGACATTTTTTGGACTCCTTGCTTAGCACCTTGCATTGATCTAAGGTTGGAGGACATTAGCAAACTAGTGTGGATCAATCCAATTGTGAATCATGGGTAAAGCAATTGCAAATACATTTGTACTGTGCTTGGGTACTCCCTCTATGAGATAATTCAGATATAACAAAGAGTTGGTCAATTCTAGTGTCACTTGTTTTGCAACCTCATTCAATAACTTGCAGCCTTTTCTACATTCAAAAGCTTCCTTGGAGCAAATGTTTGTTAGCATGAAATGGAGCAAGTCTTCCTAGTCAAAGATGACTATTGGCACCGATGCATTAGATTGGATATTTGAAGAGGCCCATTTCTGGAATCCTACAAAAGGAGATTGTAGAAGTAAATCTTGAAACTTTTTTTTTCTCATTTTTTTAGTGTTTATAAATTTTATTTTTCTTCATTTACAAATGAAGGCTTAAGCTTAGAATAACTAAAGTTAATTTTTAGTATTTGCATTTTGACATTTTATAGGTAATTGAATTTTTATTCTCTCCTTCATATTGTTGATGGAGAAAATCCAACAATGTACTACATTTACAAGGAAATAGATTGAGCCAAGTATCATATTAGACATTTCTATTGTTGTGTCGTAACAAGTATTGTCCAATGTGGAATATCATAGACCAACACTAGATAAGGCAACTTCAATAGCCACTTCATGCTTGAGCATGCTTCCACAAGCTAGCCTTTCAATTTCTTGATAGCTTCAAGGCTGATGAAGAGGATATCAAAGGCCTCTACACTGTCATAGAGGCTCTAGAGCCAAATTCATAATTGAGGGCAAAGATCATGTCCATTATTGAAGTCTATAAACAAGCACTACAAGATCTTTTTTTGAGACGCAAGCATGTCGACAAGGACAACTTAAGTAAAATTTGTCTTTGAAATATTGATTTAAAATTTAAATATTTCCTATTATTAAATGTTAAATTTTTAGCCTTTGTAAATATTAAATGTTTTAATTTTGTCCTTAGAGATGCATGGTGGGAAAATTTTGGCACTAAGGTTCCCAATCTTCAAAGGATCTCTATTTGAGTGTTGAACAAACCATGCAATGCTTCACATTGTGAGTGCAATTAGAGCATGTTTGAGCACATCCACTCCAAAAAGCACATGTTCAATAAAAATGTTGAATGACCTTGTATTTGTGCATTACAACCACCACCACAAGAAGATTTTAGCAAAGATGAAGAGTCAGCCCCCATGGAGTTGGAGTATGATCCTGCATCTGAGAAATCACTAAGAAAATAACCCCATATTTACAGAGGAGAACCAAGCACAGGTCAATCAAGTTGATCATGAGATGGAGCTTATAGTGATAGGAGAAGAGGAAATGCAAGCTTGTACAACTAGAGACAAGGATGTTGTTCAAGATGATGTTGCTACCTCTTTTGCAGATAGAATGGCTACAACTCCTTTCATGTACACAAAGCAATGCATGGTCCAACGGCTTGTATATAATGCTGGGAGAAGTGACTTCTCTCAGACTTGGTTTGATTTTTCCATTGTTTTTGGCTAATCTCATGTACATGTATTTCTAAATCAATTGTTTGTGTACAAGAAACAATTTTAAGCATTTTAAAGCAACTTTTATTTTGTATTAGCATTGAAGTATGAAGTTCAACTTTCAATATGGCACTTTTTACTTGTTTCTTTGTGTAAATGTGTCACGTGTGTATGGTAGATCAAACAAATTAGCTTTTGTGTATATTTGAAGTTATTTTTGGTACAAGATGCAATATATTATATAATAATATTTTTCCTTAAATTTCCCTTTTTTCAATGATTTTTTAAATTTGTCATGTTTTCACCAATTTCTGGATCTGAGTCTGAGTCTTAGTTAAAAATCAGCTTGCTTAGTTTTTGCCAAGTTAGAGCCTCAACAAAATGGAAATTAAACATGAGGCTTTTTTAGTGTTGGAGCATGGTAAGTTCATGGTAATGGGATAGGAAGGACATAAATTTGCTAAATTTAATGCCTTGGTCCTGAACATGAAACTTTCTCAGCGGTTGAAGCATGTTAAATTCATGATGATGGGACAGGCAAGGTTAGGGGAGTTCTCTAGAATCTAGACTACTGATTAAATTTAACTTTTTAAGCTACCACTGAGGATGTTTGTGAGAAATCTTCTAAAGCCTGTTGATGCTTTGATAGACTTCACAAAGAATTCTGATTCTGTACTCAAACATCTGTTGTTGGAGAGTTTATGATTTCTCAGAACTTTCATTACTACCACAAAGTTGCCATGAGATAGTTATTTAGTAAATTTTGAACTGCCATGGGTTCTCTCACCTTTTCAAGAGAAACTATCAGTGTCAAAGAAAAGTGGCATCTCTCAACAACTCTCTTTGGGATCTGCATCTACCTAGAAACAAGCACAAATACGGGTATGGTAATCACCAATTTAATGGGGATCTAGGGTTCTGTTAGTCTTGAAACATCCATACATAGATTATTAAAAAACTAACTAAAATTCACCATAATATCAATGTTCAAATGTCATTAGTATCTGCCTAGAATCAGAGTTATGTGCACGAGAAGCACTAAAATTATAAAACAATAATTAAAAAACACAGCATAATTGACAATTCAAATATCATCAATTCTGCTTAGAATTAGTTATGTGTATGTTTTTATTTTTTTAAGTTCCAGCAGAATCTGCACAAAATCACCCTGAAAATGCCTTTGAGTTGCAATTAAAGGATCTGATACATTTTGAGGAAGCACCAAAACATTCTGAAGGATCCACTACATTTCCAAGGAGATTCCAGCCTAGGATCGGGATCAGTTTTGTTCTGGTTCAGGTACATGTTTCAGAGGGATCTGGTAACGTAGATCTACATAGACAAGCTTGAGAACTTTCTTAGAAAGGGCGCTTTTGTTGATGATGGTTGTACCTTACATGATGCATAGATCGTTGACCTTTTTGTTGATGATGTGGCCCTCCTCACTCATTCTCTACAATCATAGAGACAGTTAGGAGGCATTTTCAAAATTCACTAGCTAGTGGATAGCCTTAGTAAAACGAAGTTCATAATCTTTACTACCTTGAAGGTAAAATTTCCAAGTTTTTTTTTGCTGAAAAGTTGAGCTAAAGATCACAGCAGCCTAATCTTTCCTTGGGGATTGAATCTGCATGTCCGTCTATCAAATTAAAACTTACCTCTTTCTCTCCTACAAACTTTTACAAGATGTTAGGTGTTTGATTGTGACAACCTAAAAATCCTTGGGGTTGAATTTACAGGCCAGCCCAATTATCAATTAAAAGACAACTTCATTCCCTTCAAAAATTTTACTAGATTTTAGGGGTTTGTTGTATTCTATCTTTTGAACATTAGGATGCTCCCTCAGAAGACCAATTTGAATTTTAGAAAGTATGAGAAAGGATGCCATTCATCATTCTCATGAAGATTGAAAGTGGATTTGTTACGTTATAGGGCATTGCTAGAATTTTGTAAAGTTTTTCTTTGTAGTTAAGGTTGATTGTCTCTATTATTCAACACAAGTATCCAGCTAGATCTCACGCATCTTGATTTCTATACTGCTTTCTTGTGTGATCTCTTCCAGTTAGTGGTTATCCTTGGTAAAAAAATAAGGCTATAATCTTCAATACTCTTAAGGATGTTCTCAAATTTTCCATAGAGGGGACCAAAGATCTTGATCATGTACAGCATTGGATTTCATTTTATGGATCCAAACTTCAACTCAAAGTGTACCTCACAAACATTCCTTTGGAAAGAATATGCCTTCCTCTCAATTTTAGAGTGGCAGTTTTTGGATTCATTTCCATTTTCCAAGATAGCCTTTCAAAAAAGCAGCTGATTGACATGATCATTAGACCCATCTTTCTTTATGGGTTTCATGCCTCATTTAGTGCCTCTTGAATGGGCACGAGCAAGTAAAGAGAGCACAAAACATCACTTTAGAATATGATTTGTACTTGTAGAAAAGATGGTACTTTACAACATTGTCTAGACTAAGCTCGTTGCCAAGTGACTTCACCTTGAGTGCTCCTTAGGCTTACTTTCTTCTTCGTAGACACACATCCCTTGGTGATTGACCTTCAAGTTAGGATACATATATATAGCCTTTTGTTCCTCAATGCAATGCCTCCTAGGGCCTTCTTGGAAGACAAAGATATTGGTGCTATGAGACAAGATTGTTTCTTCAGTTGATCCACATCTCCATAGACATGCTTCCTCCTTAAAGACGCTACTTGCACAATGCCACCTCACCTTCTTCCCAAAATAACGAAATTAATTATATTGTAAAATGATATATTTGTGAAGTACCCAGGTCTCTTGGATCTTCCTTACAAATAAACAATTACGCATACAACATTGTATGGTATTGAGGTTTGGAGTGCTATCATGGATCCTTGTGACTAAACTCAAATTGAGAGAGTTCAAATGATTATGCTTCAATCCATGATCTGATGCAAACAAACAATTCCTCAATGTATTGTCCAAGTCAAACTGCCACCCAAACCCTTCATCTCAAGAGTACCTTTAGACTCACTTGGTTTATATATAGGGTAAGGTCTTGTTGGCATTTTGATTTGTCTATTTCAAGACCACAAAAATAGAACATGTGTGTAATGAACAACCCCAAAAAATAATTGAAAATCGTTAGCTCAAAACAGAATGGAATGCTAAGAAACTTCCTTTCCACTTTCTGATCACCAAGTTCCTAGTGTGGACGAGGTGAGAGCATACAATACAAGATTACAAATTCTTTTGAAAATAAGCAGCTGAAAGTAGTATCCACTTATTCAGTGGGGTTAGCCAACAATTCCACTTATCAGTGGAAAATCTTATACAATAATGAAAATGCAAGCAAGCTCTTCCACTTTTCAGTGGTAACTACAACTAAAGAGCAACTCTTCCACTTTTTAGTGGTGAGTGAATAAAACTAGATGAAATCAACTCTTCCACTTTTCAGTGGTGAGTGAGTGTCATAAGCCACTTGTTCAGTGGGGTAAGTATCAGCAAATAACAAGAGCAAGTCATTGGCGGTACTACCATCCAATGATATAGTCCAAGGTGTAAGAAAGGAATGACTTTGGCGGTATGACCATCCAAAGCACTCACAACATTAGTCCATAAGCATATTTAGCTCAACATAAACATGTCAAACAATGATATATCTGCTGTCATAAAGTGTTGATAAAGATTAACAACGCTGATACAATATAAACTGTTGTAATATCCCCAAATGTTGCCAAATATTATGTAATTCAGTGAAATCAAGTTCTCAACAAAAGACATAACTTAAACAAATGCAAATGGTGAAGGTTGCAGGTCTGATATCCTCTGCAACTTGCTGTTTCAGGGCTAGACAGCAAAGGATTTCAGTCAGAAATAACCATCATTTCATTCCCAAATACCACCAAACACATTCTACATGGAAAGAGCATCTCAAACCTCATAAACAAACACCCCCAAAGCTCTGGAAAGATGATACAACAGTCTAATCTCAAAGTTTCAGGCTTGTACAGGTCTGTCATACATCAAATCAGCAAATTGATTGCTCAAAAATCACAAAGAATGCATACCCAATTCATCAAAGGACAATGCGGTCTACTATAAGTAATTCCCAATGCAATCCCCTTCATCCAACAACACAAAAATCACTAGATAGACTGCTGCATGTGTAGTGTCAAGTCTGTTATGACAAGAAACATTGTTGCAGGGTCTGATATACAACTTTCGTAGGTCAAAACAGCCATGATGAATCATCAAACTCCCTCCAACCACCAAAGATCACCTCCTAACCATGTCCAAAATCTCTACAAACATTCACCAAACATAAATCCCAGAATCTGCAATCAAAATACTTTGAATTATCTTCTTTTTTTAAACCCTAGAATTGAAACTCCATTGCAGCACAATGTGATTCCTGAATAGAACCACTCCACTAGCTAGGGATTATTTATCAAATCCAAAACTAGGAATCAAATGAGGGTTTTTCGTCCTCAAACGATTTTTGGAAGAACTTGCAGGTTCAATCCGGCAACATAACAATATGTATAATCTCTGCATAACCAAATGAGGCCCCAACACCTCCTTTTATAGAATTTTTTGTTGCTTTTTCAAGAAAGTGTTTTTTTGCTTTTTCACTGGTTTTTTGTAAAAAAAAAGGAAGAATTTTTTTTTGCTTTTTCACTACTTTTTCAAAAACACTTTTGTTTTTCCAAAAATCACTTTTTGCTTTTTTCTACAAAAGCACTTTTTGTTTTTTCCAAAAAAAGCACTTTTTTTCCGAAAAAACACTTTTGCTTTAAATTAAATAATTAATTATGTGCAAACATTTAATCACCTTTCCAACAAGCTATTACACTAAGTTGTCCTTTAACTATTTCTCAACATTAGACAACATTAGTGAAATATTAATTAAATAACTTAATAACTCACCCAAGTTGTGGAAAGTACTCCAACGTCAATGGAATCCAATTCTAACAATGCCATGATGAAATTGAAGCAATAGAAAGATGATTGAAATCAACTTGATGACTTTCAAAAAATAGTCTGCTCCTCCAATAAGTTTGAAGAGCACCCAAAAGATCAAAAATCGATGTTGAAAGCATCTAAGGTCTCCAACTAACCAAATAAACTCAAACCCAAAAACAATTGCTTGCAAGACTACTCAAATGCTTCTCTAAGAATGTTAGATTTCTCACTAACTAACCAATTAGACTTTGAAAGACTTGGAAACTAGCTAAATACACATGAATTGGCTAAGCACCAAAAGGGGACATTACAATATATGGTAGAATCATTCTTCAAATTTTAAGTGGAAGCTCCTTGAGATCTAACTAAACCTAAAACTTGCAAAAATTGCAAATATGAACATTGTACAAATTTGATGAGGGTTTTACATTAAATGTAAATATCTAACTGATATTTTTTTGCCCTAGATGCAAGCATTGAACAATCAATAGACAAGACTTGTAGCAAGATTTTCATATTTAAGGAGGATAAACAATTTTAGTACAAATGAAGACAACTTTGTATTGGCTAAAGCAAAGAATGCCATTCAGTTGCAATACAAACAAATAATGATTGCTAGCAAAATCAAAGACCAATAAATTAGCATTAATAGGAAATGGTTAAATAGATGAACACACAATTCCGAAAAATAAATTGCTAGAGTAATACACAGTTATTAGCATAGTTGTAAAACTCATAGAGTACTTGCAAAACTAATGAGTACTTGCACAACTTGCAATTCAAAAATCCTAGCAAGTTAATAGCCTAAAAACTCACCAACACTTTTTTGAAATACTGGCAGCAACTTTTGGAGAAAAACTCACCCCAGTTGAGTATAAATTCCTTTTTCACCTGCTATTTAAAGCATTTTATGGTTTTGCATTTCAAGCGCACATGATTGGCGATTTAGGGAAAACAATTTGTGGCATTAATAATTAGGTTTTCCTTTAAATTTTTTTGATTTTATGGCACACAATTTATGATTTTTTGCTTGAAATCAGAAATTTTAAATGACCTACAACTTTATATGAATTTGCATAAATTTGTTCACAATACAATTACATATTGCAAGTTTAAGCGATCTATAGTTTTGTGGAAATTATATGACTTTTTGTAATTTTGTTCATAACACCTATTGCAAGTTTATACAATCTGCAAGCTGTAATTTTATTTTTCACAGTTTAATATCCTTTGATTCCTTTTATATGCTAAAGTCTAAAGTGTTGAATTTTCACAATTATAATTCAAGCCTATAGGTCATTTAAACTTGCAATATGAACAAATTTTCAATTGAACAACCTATAAACTTGAATTTTCACAATTATAACCATGAAAATTCAAGCCTGGAAGTTGTTTAAACATGCAATATGAACAAGACTTCATATAAACGAATTATAGGCTTGAATTTTTACAATTATAACTATGAAAATTCAAGCTTGCATGTTATTTAAACGTGCAATATGAACAAAATTTTAAAAATTCGTATAATTTCCACATCCAACATCCTATTGATCTTTAAAATATTTTATGCAGCAATTTTTTATTTCTTATTTTTTAAATTTAGGCTGCTAATTAGGATATTACTGAATTTTTTCTACTGTCTCCCTTTTGCTGGGTTTCACTTTTATTTCTCTAAAAGAAATATGGCTTCCAAAAATAGAAGTGGTGGTGAACCTAAGGATCCTTGTTGGAAAAATAGGACACCAAGTCTAATGCAAAGAGAGGTTATTTGTATCCACTGCACTAAGAGCATAACCAAAGGCATAAATTGACTCAAATATCACCTCACACCAATCCCTTTCTGGAATGTTAAGCCATGTATAGTAACTACTCTAGAGGTTGAGAAGGGGGTGAAGGCATTCCTTGCAACATATGACCAAATAAAAGTAGAGAAAAAGAGAACAATAGAGGGAATGGCAACACCAAACCCAGTTTTTAGTTCTACCGGGTCACAAGGAGATATGGTGGGCTCTTCCTCCATTGGGCCATGGATAAAAAGGATTAGGCAAGGTGGCCAACAATAGTTCTAGATTTTTGTTCCTCATAACACTACTAGTGCAAAACCTTCATTGGAAGGTACTACATGGAATAGAGAATTACAACATGAGGCGAAGTTGGCATGTGCAAGGTTTTGGTACTACAATAATATTTTGTTTAATGTTGCTTCAAGCCCTTATTGGGAGCAGTTGGTCAATGCATTGACCAAACAAGTAAGGGGTTCAAGGCAACAAGTTGTCATCAAGTGAATAAGCCATTATTACAAGATGAGGTTCAAACACACACCTACAAGTAGAAGAACAAACAAAAAAATGAGAAAAGAAAGGTTGCACCATTTTATATGACGGGTGGGCGAATAGCAAGAATAAGAAACTTGTCAATTTTTTAGTGGCCTCTGAGGGGTAGCTAGTCTTTTTAAAATTATTTGATGCCTCCAGTGAAATAAAAAATGCAAAGACCTTGTGGAACATGTTGAATGAAGTGGTGATGGAGGTGGGAATGGAAATGTCATTCAAATAGTGACAACAATGCAATTGCATATGTGGTAGCTAGTAGACTTCTAGAGGCAGGGCACCCAACATTGTTTTGGCATAAGGAAACTAAATTCAGTGAAGAATGTGGTTAAATATGCAAGGAATATCACAAAGTACATCTACAACCACACATGGATCCTAAATCTTACGAGTGAGCACATTGATCGCAAGGACCTCATACAATCAGGAATCGCATACTTTGACATCAATTTTCTCACCTTGAAGGATATATTAGCTACAATAGCCAACCTTAAGCGCATGTTTGTGAGCAAAAAGTGGTTAGAGAGTTCTTATTGTAGGAAGGATGAAGCAAAAAGGATTGTGAAGACTATTTTTTATGATAGATTTGCCTAAGTCGTGGAGGAGATCATCAATGTAAGTTTTCAAACTCCAATTTCTATTTATATTTTATTTTCTGATGTTACAATTTGCTGACTTTGTAAAAAAATTGATATTTAGGTATCAAAACCATTGGTTAGAGTTCCATGATTAATGGATGGGGATCAAAACACCATGGGGTATCTATACGAGACAATAGATAAGACCAAAGAGGCAATTCAACATTTGTATGGGTCAAATAAGACAAAAAAGGAATCGGTATGGTGCATTATTGATCAAAGGTGAAACTGAAAACTCCACCAACATATTCATGTTTTGCCTACTATTTGAACCCCAAGTTTTTTTTATCCCTTTGTTTCAAAGAAAATGCAAAGGTTATGGTTGGCCTCAACACATGTATTAAGAGATTGGCTGCTAATGAGAACCTTCAAAACCTCATACTTGATGAGATATAGAGTTATAAGGTGGAGGGGGCACTATTTTCTTCAATTAATTGCATTCGTAGAGGGGCCACTCTACAACCAAGTAAAAAAAACATTTATGTTTAACTTTAATTTACTATTTATTTTAACTTTTACATTTACTAAATTCCTACAAATTATAAATGTTATCCTTGTAAATTTGTGGAGAGAATTTTATAATACCACAACACCTAATCTTCAAAAGCTTGTCATCCACATTTTATCCCAGCCTTGTAGTGCTTCTGGTTGTAAGCAAAATTGAAGTGTTTTTTAGGCCATTCACACAAAGAAGGACAGTAGGTTGAATCAAAAGCGCTTGAACGACCTTATCTATTCAATGCAACCGTTGGTTGCATGAAAAGAAGGTACAAGGGTAAGATACACATGACACAGTTGACCTTGATGACATAGATCCATATTCAAATCAGATTGTTGAGCCTTAGGATATTGATGTGGATCCATTGATAACCGATGATGGGTTAGATCCATTGTTAACCAACGATGAGTTAGCTAATTTGGAGAGGGAGGCAACCTAATGGGAATTGAAAGTGGCAACATATGAGGCAAAAGGCAAGGTTGGAGAGCCATCAATAGCAGTTTCCTTGCATACACAACTTGATCCTATCACTATGGATGAGAAATCTGTTGAAAATATTGCAGCTATACCATCCACTTCCACAACACTGTAAGATTTCAACTAGGTTGATGCAAAAAAATCAATTTCACCCCTTTTTCTTAATTATCCATCCCATCAAACAGTATGCATGATTTTACTTTCATTGAATTTTGAGTTTGTTTACACTAGCTCTAATTATTCAAATCAAAAGGTATGATACACAGATGCAATATATAATCCAAGGGACACAAGTTGCAATGGCTGATAAAATTTAATTCATTACACATGCTTCATTTATTCTGACTAAACAATAAAACTGCTAATACTATTTCAAATTATGCATATAAAAAAAGGTTAGCTAACCTTATTTATTAACACCCCTGAAGATCACTCTCCAGATATGCAAGTAGCGCCATCCTTCAGACGAGTATCTCCATTCAAATCCTGGTAACTATCATAGTCCCACGCCAAAGAATAGTAATGAATTTGGCCTACAGCCATTCAATATATGGGAAAGTCATGATCCCTCGATTGCTTTTGTTGACCCATGCAATCCTGAAGTGGCAATGACAATATTCCAAGGTGGTGGTTTAAAGAGTTAAGCGGCTACTTAAGAATGTGGTGACGACCTCAAGCCACAATTTCCTCTATTAAAATATAGTGACTGTCTTGGCTCATCCACATCTGCTATTTGTTGTAAATACATATTAAGAGTTTTGGCTGATGTAGAATATATTTGAACCACTCCTTATACACCTAAACTCATCACCCGACTTGTATCCCCTGAAGATGTTGTGGAAATGATAGACATAGCGTGGCACTCAAAGCAGTTGCGCTAGGTTTTAGTCTTGCGATTCTCCTAGGCACGGCTCTTTAAGTCCATAATCGCCCACGAGCTTGAAACTGCATTTGCAGACTTTGGAAGGGAGACGACTACAATAATAACCATCGATCAACCTATAATCATGGGAATAAACACATTCAACTCCTCTAATATTGTGTAAATCAATTTTTGCCTTTAATAATATTATTTTCTCAGGTGTCTCCTTCACAGCCATATTCACTAGCACAGGAATAACAACCATTTCAATAACTTCATTCTCCTCATTTAATCATATGCACCGTAGACAATCCCTACAAAATGTTAACTTGAAACATCATCAAAAACCTGAAATTTGTCTTCGCAAAGACTTCACTAATTTCTCACAATGAAATCCAAATATGAATTATGAGATGAATCCACCCAGTAGATGAATCGGGTTTTCATCCAATCCACCACTCAAGGGTTTTTGTCCTCAAGTCTCCTGAAAGTTGTGCTCTCAAATTTGCCCCCGATAATAAATTTTCCAAGATGATTAATTCCCTTCTATCCTTGCATTTCACTTCACGACTTATTAAATATTTTTTGCCTTTGTAAAGTAACTTTATTTAATATTTGAACATATTATTTAATAAAATCACTTTAACATTTAATTAAATAATATATATAAATGTCCAGAATATTATTTTAGCACAATTTAATATCTAATTAATTAAATTAACTTAGTGGTGACTATTCAAAAGTCGGGGACATTACAAACACCCACATGGCAACAACAGTAAACCTTTTAATTTTTAGTCATAGACAAAATTTGAGTTATAATTTTTTATATTGAAACTTGCAGTTCATATGTATTCAAAGGTTGAACTCATCTTTTGGTCTATGATATGTATTAAACTCTAATTTTTTATTTATATATGATGGAAATTGATAATATGTTTTATAAATTCAATAATATGTGGTTTTGAAGAATATTTTTTTTTAAATTATGTATTTTCAAATGTTCAATAAATTAGTCAAGTTATTGTTGTTCTTGTACAACACTATTAGAACCTTCAAAGATTTTGTTTGGGGTGCAGCTGCCACAAACAGGTTCATCATCCCCAGATATCAAATTGAATCACTAAACACTTTGTCCAACCTTTGCAAAGAGCCGATGGTTGGGATGGTTGGAGATGCTATTTGCATCTCCTCGGTGAGAAAGAACGAAGGTATGAAACAGGCTATCACCTTGATGTGAGACGATCTGCAAAGGAATAACATGGAGATTTATGGCTTTTTCATGGCTTGCCATTAAAATCTATTTACTCCAATACAGATTGAACAATTAAAAGAGGTGATTGAGGGTCTACACACCCTTTTCCATTGTCAAGCTTGATGAATAGTCAAATGTATGAAAACCAATGTATCTCCTTTGCTTTTGGTTTTAATATAATGGGAGCTACCCCCTTGGTAGCAATTTGCTAAAGAAAAAAATATTGCCAAGTTATTGTCAAGTTTTTTCTCGAGTTTTTCTTGAATCCCAAGTTTTCAGAAAAAATTGGGCCTACCAAGTAATTGTCAAGTCCGAGTTTTTCAACTATGGGACAAAGGGCTTTCGCTTCATGGGCATCTTAGCACTAAAATTTTGGGAGCCAACTAATGTATTGAGGCCATCCCCAATTTGCTTCAATTTTTTTCTAAGATCTATGTGATGTAAGTACACATCAAATAATCCAAGGCCAATGAGTTGTCATTTTATGATCTTTGATTGTCCATTTTACTACTTCATCAACTATTTGCAATTTTGTTGTGTTTCTTACCACAATATACCATATACCCCTTTCAATGAGGATTAACTGCACCTTTATCTCCCATGTGTGAAAATCATGCCCCTCAAGGTTTGCAAAACATGTGTTTTGTCTATAATTAAAACAATTCTCTTCCCTTAGACAAAAAAAAGGATGCCAATTTCAGCCAATAATGCACCCTAACAATAATGTGGCCAAGTGCAAAAATTATAAAATAAGTGGTCATACACCCATTAAAAATTGATGGTTATGGACAATTAAAAGATAATTTTATTTTCAGATAAATATTATATAGTTTCTGAACCTATGACCTCTCCAATCAGACTCTTAAACATTCAATCACCAACCCACCTATTCCACTACAATGAAGCCTATGCTTCAAAACATTAGCAATAAACAATTCAAAAATAATGCAGCAAGTTTATTGTAGGTCATACTATCACTTGTGTCTCATTATTGATGATAAATCATTGTTAAGCTGTATGTGGTGCACAGATAATTAAACTTGGACTGCACTCACTCCAATTCTTTCATCTGTTTTTATAATATTCGCAGCTGTGTTGGACTTCTGGCATTGCGTCTTCACAAGGATTGCTCTGCCATAAAACTGTGAACTGCAAACATGGTAGTGTGCTCTGCCAAAAGCTAATGGAGAAAAGAAATGGAGCAGATCGCTAGCTTGGCATAGTCTTCCTCTCAGCACAAGGTCTCCTTCTCATACATGTGGTGCCAGCTTGCTTGCCATGTGGCATAGCTGAAATATGCAGAGCAATGGATTGAGAAATTTGTTAAGGGAACCAGAGCCTCCTCTCCAAGATCAAAACGTCTTTCTATGTTTGCTGCCTCATAAGTTAAAACATGGAAAGGCTTTCTTCCTTACTTCCCACTTGAATCTTCACATCATCATCACACTTGGATGTCTCTTCTCATGCAGTTTGCATTCTGCCAAGACCAAAGAATGCTCTGATACCATACTGAAAATGGTCAAGCCCACATCTGATTACAATGGCTTATAAAACCTTATTTTTCCCATCCAACCAGTTTAACTTCCCAACCCAATAACTAACAACATTAACATAGATTTGATTATTAACATGTTTTTTTATTTATCTAACTTACTAACCTGTTTACTATGCTAAGATGTAAACTACATTATTCCTGACAATTGTTTTCTTGGTTGCCAAGTGTATTAAAATTTAAATTATATTTTATGCTTGATTTCAAGTTATTTACAAGGAAGCATTTTTGCATGATGAGGTTCTTTGCTTTTTTTGTATTCCATGTTTTCTCATCTCTGCTTTTGTTTGTGACCGATGCTGTGTGTGTATATTCGGTTTTTCTTGACTGCAGGTTTTGCTTAATGGAAGAAAATTGATATGCTGTATATGGTATCTTGTATCTTCTATCGTTAAGGCCAATCCTATGCTATTTTCTGATGTGTTTGGCTCTGCTACTACCACTGTGTCATCCATGTTTGCTTTTATGCTTTCTAATATGCTTTTCATTGGCCAGTTTGGCTGCTACATTCCATTATTTGCATAATTGTGTAAGGTTTTTCTATCGATAAAAGGTCTCAGCCTTGTTATTGAGAAGCAATCAGTTTATTATGGCTTCTCTAATGTCATCCTAAGTGTGTGTCTCCTAGGATTTGACTATACAGTTGTTTCTAAGCTACACCAATAGCTTTTAATCCTTTTAAATGAAATGTCATTGTTACTATTTCATCTATTAAATTTATGCATATCTGAAAATAAAGTTTTGCTGCCTTTATTCAAGATAAAAATATTGTTCCACTGCCTCTTCCATCACAACCTTGTAAAGGCACCTTTTGTGTCTTTTCAATTGGAAAAGAACTAAAAGACACATGGCCTTGGTTTCCTGTTCATAGACACTGGTGGGATTGCCCTTGCACAAAGATACAATTTCTGTTATGCAACAACAGGGCTGATGCTTCAAAATGCATTCAAATGGTTAGCACTTTATGTAATGGTTTGTCCTGTTTGAGGGATAATATTGTCACTCTCCCCACTTGTGGGATATAACCATGATTATTGGACACAATATTCCCATAGGGATCTTTATTCTAAGTTCTATGGGTTAGGATCACTTATACAGACCAGTCTCCATTTCCTTGTGACTGTCAGACAAAAAAAAAAAACTTTAAATCATGTACAAGAGAGTTTAGCTTGTGATTTACCAAGTTTGATCAAAGGGTGGAAACCTAAAGAAGTAGAAAATTGAACAATATATAAAGGTAAAGTCTAGCGTTCATTTGTTCTTACAAGAGTCTCATATGCCCATGAGACATGCTGCTGGCTAAGCTGTGAATTTAAAAATCACCTTACCTTACAAGGAAAATGAGGCACAAATATACCAACCTAACCCTCATGGTTAGGTAAGGCATATGGCCATCACAAAACTTATTATGGTGGTGCCTAGTAGGCACACATTTAATATTCATCATCCTTGTCCCATTGGGAATCAAACTTGTTCAAATAATTGATGTTGTTATTTACACAAGAAGCGAAAAAACGATTTTTTCAGAAAAAAGGGTAAAAACCCACGAAGGAATCCCACACAACTTTGCAAATTACAGAAGCCCAGAAACGATTTTTGAGGATAAAATTGAAAAAACCAAACAGGTAGCTAGCACAAAATCTGAAACACGGATCAACATACATAACATCATTTTTTAAGGAAAAATGGTAAAACCTTTCCAAAAACCAGAGAGCCCTCCCAAACTGCACAAATCTTGACAACAGCAAACCCTTAATTTTTGAGGAAAAAATTATAAACCCTCCCATGTTTTTCTCAGGTGAAAAATCATAAAACCAAACATAATTTTGTAAGGGTCAAAATTATGAAAACCCATCACATGGTTTTTTATCAAGAAAAAAATTAAAAAAACCCATCAATGATTTTTTTTTCAGGAAAAAAAAATTAAAAAACCCATAAAAACATCGATCGGCATAGAAACACCCTTGATTGGCAAAAAACAGAGGGTTTTGAACCCTAGCTGTAGAAACAGATCGCATCCTCGCAGGAGAAAAAAAGCGCTTAGGAAAACGCATCAAAAACCGCCAAGAAAACGAGCCCAAAAGATGTAGAGGTCACAGGTTAAATCGTGCCAAAAAAAAACGAAAAAACGCCCAGGTCGCCTACTTAGAAACCCTTGAAATCTGCCATTATCATACGCGAAAAAAAGGGAGTCGCAATGCCCAAAAACCCTTGACCAAACGCAATTAGAAGTCCTCACACACGCCCAAAGAAGCAAAGAGAGAAGTTGTGCGCAGATAGAAGGAAAAATCGCGCAGGGATCTGAAGAAAATGGCCATGAAAAACACAAAATCGCATGCAACAAGAATGGAGAAAAAACAACGAATCAAAAGGATGGGAGGTCGCGCAATTTTTAGAAGGACGCCATAGACAAGTTCTGAACTTCTTCACAAAAAAACGGCCACAAATTTTTGCAGGCATGCACCACAAAATAAACCGCCCAAAAATCAGAAAAACGACCTAGAACAGAAAGTCGCAAATTTTCTCAGATTAAACCCCTCGACCTTATCAAAATCCCACGTGATAATCACGAATTACAAATTAAAAACAAGCCCTCCCAAAATCCTGAGCCCTCCCGTGAGGGAGACAAGCTCAGACCAGCTCTGATACCATGTTCAAATAATCGATGTTGTTATTTACACGAGAAGCAAAAGCTTCAATAAATAGATCACAAAGACATTTCTAAAAGAAACAAACGTTAACAGACGACAAAAAATAGAAACTGACTAAAAACTATCAGATGACCATTAACAACACAAATAGAAAGATATTATACTAATAAAACTCGCAAGTATATCTCTCAGAATAACCTCTAACATATCCTTCTTACCCAATAATGGTCAGATATACAATACTCACTCAAAGGAAAAATTTAAAATACCATATGGGAATTCAAGATTCTATAATCCATGTTAATCAGCAGGAGAGCTTCTCCAGAAAGACAGCTTAAAAAGATGTCATTATGCCAGTTATGGTAATATCATAAACAATGTTATCGTGATGTTGTAAATGGGTCTCTTGTTTAAAAAAAATCCAATATGACGTCATTAATTCTTACATGATGATTAAAACAATGGATGATACCATGGTGATGTCATTTTTTCTGTTCTTCGGAATTAAATGTCCTCCCTGGTCTCCACTCTCAAACTCTCTTCAATCACTCTGAGATGATGTAAACAACTTCATGATTAGGTGAAGATCTTTTGCAGGTTTTGTTCATTGCCTTTACTTCATATTCCATGTCGAAAATTGAAAGATAATTCTGAGCTTCCAGATCCAATACCTTAACATCTTTCCTACATGCTAACTATGATCAAGGTAGAAGAGAATAGGTTTCCATAGTCCATAACAATAACAAATGGAATTTCTAGATAGGCCCGTCTAACAAACCATCATCAGTCTAAAGTGGGTATTGTGATATAAATGAGTACAAACTAGGGCTCCTTATAGAAATAATCCTTTATATGACCATTAAAACCTTAACCCCCATTAAAATGCCCTACTCCATGAACCTGAATTAATACATTAGAGTACAAACATAGGGGAGTTTCTACTACATATCTGCACAAATATCCGACAAATAGCTCCATTCAAATAGTCAAATAAACCAAACCAGCTGCTTTTGGTACTTTTTTTTGTTAATTTGCATGGAATAAGCAGTAGTCATGACTCTCTGCCAGTGTGCCATATGGCAAGATGAATGCATACTCGTCAATGGAACAGTTGTTACCAAGAAGCTAGGCTCATAGTTTGGCTCTAATATTCACTGTTGCAATACCAAGATCGTTAATACAAGCACTTCAACTCAGCAAAACATATCAGTAATTTCACTGACTTATCCTCATTCAACCTAAGTTGTAGTATACTCTCTTTAATTTTAACTTATAAAGGACCTTCTATTTTAATTCTTTATCATCTCATTCAATTGACAAAGATTTTAATATATTCAAGCAAGAACAACTAATACAAAATAGCAGTTTCAAGCAATAGACAAGGTTTTCAGGAATTTTTCATGTGCAAGAGAGAACAAAATGCAGCAAATGGGCAAGAGTTGTACCTGTGCTCGCAAGATTGAGAGTGTCTCACCAACATATGGCACAGATTCTTGTGGAACAAACTCCCTCACTTCAGCCACATCGCCTAAAGTTTTGATTGGATTGAAAATAACTGGACCTTTTCCCTTAATAATGTCAAAAGGAATATTCATTCCTGACAAAGGTGTAAGAATGTCCGAGAACAAAATAACCTGTATCAAAGAGGTCAAAGAAAATAAGAAAGCTCTGAAAATGATCATAATGTATTGTCATCAGCTGAAACAAACTATTATTATCAATGCCAACTGTGATAAATTCAAGAGGATGTCAAGCCACAGGAACTGACCAAATAGAATGTATAGCTTCTCATAGATATTGTTAAGCAAGACATTAACAAGTAGGAAATGCAGACTTGCATAAAAGCAATAATAAAAGACTTGAAGGTGTTTTTTTGGTGCAAGCTGTAAAATACTTTTAATTGTATCTAAACATAGGTAAGGAAACACTATCTTAACTAGCAAAGATCCTCCAAAAGTAAGGAAAAAATGTCTACATAGCTTGCCTTCAAAAATGTCTACATAGCTTGCCTTCAGTCCAAGCTACAAGGACAGGCACAAATTAGTCATTTTCTCCCTACTTTTAAAGGATTGTTGCCATAGATGTTAGGAGAGGTTCTGGGAGAAGTACCCTACTTCCTCCTCAGATCCAGCCTAGCCTATTTTTCAATGTGTGTCACTGGAAACCATATTGGCCCTTCTATGGTGATTGATGAGGATGTTCCTCTTTTGTGGAGATTGAGGAGAATATTAGCTCTTTTGTGATAATCGATGGGGAAGTTAGCTCTTTCTCTACAAGTTCCAACAGATTCTGGTACAATTTTTTCACAGCTAGGCCCATTTTCATATACCAGTTGTTTCTGGGAGAAGCAGCCTTCTCTTTGCATGATTATTACTTAAGTTATTTGCATTCTATGGCTTTGTCTTTTCTGGCTTGTCTAGTGTTTACCTGTTTTGCATTAACCATCTCTAGTTAGTATCTTTTCTATTGTTAATTTTAATTACTCTTTCAGTTATTGTAGTTATTTTCAACTTTTATCGTTTTAGCATTTCAGCTCACAGTTGTAATTTGATGTATTTTCAAGTCACTTTGACCTACTCTGCTCATTTGTGTACATCAATGTAATTTCTTTCTTTCAGAAGCTCTTACTGCAGTTTGTATTTTGATATAAGATAAATGATATTAATAACTCGGACCTGCCTGCTTTTAATCATGGCTCAGGAACTCATCCAAAAGACTTCAGTTTACATGAATTGTTTTTTTCTCTAGCTTTTAGAAACATTCATAATCCCCATCATAAAAAAGTGTTATAATGGTTGCACTCCCTGCTACTTATTGTCCTTAGGTTTGACTGATTTAGCTCTACCCCTCTTGTTATGTTAGCATTTCTTTAGCACTTAGGGTTTATTTATTTCTTCACCCTGATATTTCTCTAAGGTAATTCAATGTTATTTTTAAGTCCAAACGTCCTACTTTTGGTCATCTGTGTACATAAATACCATTTCTTTCTTTCTCTCATTCTAAAACAAAACTGTTTTGAAAACAAAAATTGGTGTTATTGAGAAATGATTTTTCAGAATATCAAGTTACTCCAACTCAAGCATTATTTTCTGCATTCTACAACTAATGTTCCATCTTATAGCTTATAACAACCTGAGAATTGTTAACTTGTCTTGAGGTGGATTCCCTCACCTTTCTGCTTGCTCGCATTTTAAAAATGTACTTTACTATTTTGGTATTAGAATGGAATGACAACATTTTCCAAGATAGCTGCTTGTTTCATCAATGGAATTGCATTTAGAAGATTCAATCAGCATCTAATCTGAATTGTTCACTAATATCTAAAACAGCCAGTTTCTTATCATAAAATGATGTGCTTCCAAGTGCATAATTAGCAATGATAATTATTCTATAAGGCTAAACCATATAAACTGATCGTCTGTCAATTTATAAATTACACACAAGGTTTGCAATTCTAGTTGGTCCTTTCAGGTGTCATGCACATACTAGGCATTTTTTTAAGAGAACTAAAAGATGCATTTCCTGGAAATGTTCTATCCAATTTATGCCTTAAGTACATTTAACAATATCAGCTTCAATGAGAAAGAGATGGCTCTGGAAAAGCAAAAAATGGTGAGAGATATTGGAAAACATAAAAATAAATCTATATTGCCAGATCCCAATTATCAACAAGATGTAACAGAAGGCAGAATAACACAGAGAATCAGGACTCAATATCTCATTAATTTTGCTACCTCATCACAGATCAGGCACAACACTTACTCCATCTGGTTTGAAAGATTTCCAAGGTTGCAAAGAGATCCTGACTGCAAGCTCAACATTCTCTGACCTCTCACGAAACATAGGATACTTCTCACATAATTCTCGATAACTCTGTTGACAGCAAAAAGCAAAGTCGTGATTCTAAATAATAAATTTAAGGCACAGTCAGCTTTGAAAGATAAAACAAAGAAATGAGGATGCACTTAGTTCATGAATCTATTAGAATAGAAAGGAACTGTAAAAGAAAAAGATAACTCCAATGATTCTTATTCAGCTTAAGGAACTCATTTTTCCCTGGTTTCAGGTGCTTGCTTCCTTTGTACCAAGGAAACATGTATTGTCAAAAGATTTTCTATTATACATTCTAGACAGTTTTTAAAAAATTAAATCTATGGATAGGTAAAAATCATTATGCATTCCTAAATAATTACAAACAATGTTAAATGAATACTCTTTTATCCATTTTCACCCTCTTGATCAAATCCCATTTCATCATTACTTTTCTTTTAAATCCTCCTATCTTTTTGATAAGTTCTACAAACAATGTAGACATTATTTTCCCCAGCTGTATTACTGTTGCTCAACTCCCAACACACCCATCCCTATTTTCCCACCAAATTATGTGTGCTGCTACAACATTGTACTCATCCAGCCCACAACAATAATAAACATTCCAAAAAATGAAGCATTCATAACAAATTTCCTCAACCTCAAGGACAATTGCAACCACAGCAGATGTAACTCAAAAAATGTTCTTCCAAGCAATTTGTAGCATTGATGAAGCATTCCAAGAGGACAGTGAATGTCATGTCCCCAATTTGGGACCTAGTTCCAGTTGGCGCATACAAAGTATTTTTAAATGCTAATTCAAAATAATATTAAATAATATTAATATAGTATTAAATAATTAATAAATAATAAATTTAAATTATTGTTGAATAACATTTAAATTTAAATTAATTCTCTCTAGCCAACCTTTCGGCAGGCAACGTATTTATGCCGATCCCAGTTTCATTGTTGAGCATCATGGAATAAAGACGAAGAGTGCAAACCATGTAGCTGGTCCAACCCGGTAGGACGTAGTCGCTACCTGGGGGTTCTTCGCCTTGTTCACTCATTACTACCCTACATTGCACTTCCACCATTAGTCCGATCACACACATTACTGTTACAGGCGTATCGGTCCAGGCCATATCACAAATCCTAGTCAGTTGATTGTTTTCATCTTGGAGCAGATCTAATAAATAGTTGAGGGTCGCCATTCCAAGATAGCTACAAATTCATTCGGGTCTTGAGAATTTTTCTAGCGCTACAAACTGGAACCATTCATAGTTGCTTTGACAGGATCCGAGCCTTGACCCGTGACGACTAGTGGGATCTATTACTTTGGACTGCTCACGGGAGTTTCTCAAGGTGTCGTGCATAAATTGCTTCCATCGCATCCACCTGAGTAGTTGCTCGACATACCATCACAAGTTTTGGGCATCGCACAAGTCACTCACGAAAATCCTCAACCAGCAGCATTATCAGAAGAAGATCGAGCCTAGACATCCATTCCTGGCGCAGTAAGTGGGCCCGCATCCAAATTGTGTTGTGCAGCTAGTAAGAGTTAGAAGGTGATCCATATTTGTTGTGCTATATATTCATATATATGAACTTGCGCTATATATTTATTTGAACTGGTGATTATGCAAGTCTATTATTTTAGTTCTGAATTCATGTGATAAGCATCTGTCTATCCCAGAATCGTGTGATCTTAACAAGTATACAGATTCTTTTGTGTTTTATTGGTAATCTAGAATAAGTGTATGACAAGCATTGATTGTGAATTCACTAAGATATCGAGACTCTTTAGCACTGTTGTTTTGGAAATCTCTGCGTATCCATTTTGGGTTTTTCTGTTCATTGTGTGTTTAGAACAGGCGTCTTACATTTCAGATCTGAATACGTGTTCTTTTTCCCATTTCCATATCTTTGGTGTGAGATTCGACTTAGCACACCACAATGGTATCAAAGCCTTCATCTTGCCAGCCTGTGGATCCATGGGTGGGAAGAATTTGGTGAAAGAGCATGGACCCCAGATAAAGGACATAGATCTTGTTCAAGGGCAGTATGAGATTGAGGCATCCTAAATTTTGAATGAATACCAAAGCTTGCCAGATGATGCAAAGGCTTGTATTCCCCTTGATGAGTACTTGAGAGCACACAAGCCCCTCTACTCCCCCAAAAAAGGACTTTATGACTACATAAGGCAAAAGAAGAAAGAAGAGGAAGATTCAAAAATTGCCAAGGAAAAGATTAAAAGGTTGGAGCCAGAAGAATCAATCTTGAAACAAGAGCCCCGGGTGATGGAACGTGAGCCAAATACACAAAAGGAGGAAGTCGTAAAAGTGATTGAGTCCCTTGAGTACGCTGAAGTGGAGCTTGAAGTAGAGATGTCAGCTATGCATGAGGAGGTCAAAGAAGACATGATGATAATAGATCAAGAAGAAGGATCCGAGTTTCAAGCTGATCAATAGGATGACACTTCAATGACAAAAGATTATATTGTCCAAGTTGCATCAGCCCAAACCCAGGAATTGCAGGTCTATCAAGAAAACCCTGTGATTATGCACTTTCATTACATGGAGGAGGGCCAAGAAACGTTTACACTCCTTTGTTCCAAGGATGATCAGATCATTGATGGAGTTTGGATGAGAGATGTTTATCTCGTCTCGAGGTTGCATAGCGGTATTCTTCAACAGAGCATGCTGGAGGAAAATGATGACATGGGA